>JAREIK010007291.1:0-46932 GCA_029783825.1 Sapria himalayana | reverse complement strand
TCACAAATCTCATTTTAATTTGTATTCATTATAATTTTAAATATTCATTTTAATTATTTATTAGTTTATTTCTTATAGTAATGTTAATTACAAAGTAAATAATGAGTGAGACAAATATAATTTTAATAATTTTTTTTTATTCAAAAAAAAATATAAGCTTATAAAAAGAAGTAAAAATTTAAAAACAAAAAATTATTATTTAATAATATATCTTACTTTTATTTTGAATCATTGTATATAGGTTTTTAAATTATATTTTAATAACTATCAATCTTATTAATTATAGTAATAGTTTATTAATTTAATTTTTGATCATTATTAATATATCTATCAATAAAATTGTTTAAATTGAATTTAAATGATATATTTTTATTAATATTAATATAACTAGAGATTGTATTCACATTTCAAAAAATTTTTAATAATATTATATTTTCAAAGGTTATAACCTATGAAAATGATAAAAAATTGCAAATTTTTTTTTGTTATTTTATTATTTAAATAATACCTATAAACCACAATATGCATAAAAACATAAATCACTAAACTCCTTAACGATAAAACCTCTAAATAATTAAATAATTAATCTAGTATACATTAATAATAAATCATAAATATCATTTAAAATTGTATTCAGTATAATTTTTAATTTTTATTTTAATTATTTATCAATTTATTTTTATAGAAATATTAATTACAAATTAAATTATCAGTGAGACATATCTAATTTAAATTAAACCAGTATACCCTAAATAATAAATAATAATTCTCAATATTTTTGTTTTCATTATAATTTAAAATATTCATTTTAATTAGTTATTTGTTTATTTTTATATAAATATTAATTACAAAATAAATTATGAGTTAGATAGATATAATTTATATAAATTATTTTTCATCAATAAAATATAGATAATCTATGTTTTAAAAAAATTTTAAAACAAATAATTATTATTTAGTAATACATTTTCCTTTGCTTTTTATTCATTTTAGGTTTTCATATTATATTTTAAGTAATATGAATCTTATTCATTATATATTTTTAATTTATTTTTTGAGAATTATTAGAATATCTCTCAAAAAATTGTTTATATCGAATTTATATTATATATAATTATTATGATTATTATAAATAAATATTGTATTCACTCTTGATAAAAATTTAAAAATTATTATATTTTGAAAGGTTATAACCATGAAAATATGAGAAAAAATAATAAAAATAAATTTTTGTTATTTCATTTTTTAAATAAAGCCTATAGACCATTAAATGCCTGCTTACTTAAATCAGTAAGCTCATAAACTACGAAACCCCTAAATACATAAACCTTTTAATATCTATATACTACTTAATGAATAATAAATCTCATTTTAAAACTATTTATTATAATTTTAATTATTTAATTTAATTATTTATAGTTTAATTTTTTACAATAATTAATTACAAAATAAATTTCGAGCTAGACAAACATTTTTTAAATAATTGATTTTTAATAAAAAAAAATATAAGCTTATAAAAAGAAGGAAAAATTTAAAAATTAAAAATTAGTAATTAGTAATATATTTTGATTTGATTTTCAATCATTTTGCGTCATGTAAATATAGTTTAATTAATATTTATATTTTTATTAATAGTTTATAAATTTAATTTTTGATCATTATTATAATATCTATCATTAAAATTGTTTATATTGAATTTATTTGATATATAATCAGTAAGATCAATATAATTATACATGGTATTCACATTTCAAAAAATTTTAAAAATTATCCTATTTTTAAAGGTTATAACCTTTGAAAATCAAAAAAAAAATCTAAAAAAAAATTTTCTTATTTTTATTATTTAAGTAAAATCTATAAACCTCAATATGCCTAAAAACATAAATTGCTAAACTCATAAACAACAAAATTCCTAAATAATCAAACCAATAAACCGGTATTCCATATATAATAAATCACAAATCTCATTTTAATTTGTATTCATTATAATTTTAAATATTCATATTAATTATTTATTAGTTTATTTTTTATAGAAATGTTAATTACAAAGTAAATAATGAGTGAGACAAATATAATTTTAATAATTAATTTTTTATTCAAAAAAATATATATAAGCTAATAAAAAGAAGTAAAAATTTAAAAACAAAAAATTATTATTTAGTAATATATCTTACTTTGATTTTGAATCATTGTATATAGGATTTTAAATTATATTATAATAACTATCAATCTTATTAATTATAGTTTATTAATTTATTTTTTGATCATTATTATAATATCTATCAAAAAAATTACTTATATTGAATTTTATTGTTTTATAATTATTAATATTATTATAACTAAATATTATTTTTACTTTTGAAAAAAAATTTAAAAATTATTATATTTTCAAAGGTTATAACCTTCGAATATGATAAAAAATCTCAAAAATAATTTTTTATATTTTTATTATTTAAATAAAAATTATAAACCACTAAATACTTAAACTTTTAAATCTATAGACTCCTAAACCCTAAAACCCCCTAAATACTTAAAGCATTTAACCTATATAACCTATATAATAAATGATAATTATTATATCTATCAATAATTTATTAATTAATCTCTATCTTATTATTAATAGTTTATTAATTTTTGATCATTATTAATATATCTATCAATAAAATTGTTTAAATTGAATTTAAATAATATATTTTTATTAATATTAATATAACTAGAGATTGTATTCACATTTCAAAAAATTTTAAATAATATTATATTTTCATAGGTTTTTAAATGTATTATTAGATTTCTTAATTATTAAGTAGTATATAGCGGTTTAATGGTTTATGAAATTAGCTATTACGGGCTTTAGGAGTTTACTGATTTAATTGTTTATGCATTTAGTGGTTTATAGTTTTTATTTAAAATTTAAAAAAATAAAATATTTATTTTTCTTATTTTTTTATATTTTCAAAGGTTATAACCTTTGAAAATATAATAATTTTTAAATTTTTTTCAAATCTAAATTCAATATTTTGTTATAATAATCATTATATTTATATATCATATATATTCAATATAAATAATATTAGTGATAAATATTCTAATAATGATCAATAATAAATTAATAATCTTTTATTAATAAGATATATATCAATTAAAATAAAATTACAAAACCAATAATGATTTAGAAGCAAAGCAAATTATATTATTATATAATAATTTTTTGTTTTTAATTTTTTTTTCTTTTAATAAGTTTATCTATATTTTTTTTGAACAAAAATAATTTATATAAATTATATTTTTCTAACCCATAATTTAATTTTTAATTAATATTTATATAAAAATAAACAAATAAATAATTAAAATGAATATTTAAAATTATAATGAAAAAAAAATGAGAATTATTCTTTATTATTTAGGGTATACTAGTTTAATTTAAATTATATCTGTCTTTACTAATAATTTATTTTGTAATTAATATTTCAAAAAAAATAAACTGATAAATAATTAAAATAAATATTTAAAATTATACTGAATAAAAATTAAAATGAGATTTATGAATTATTATTAATGTATACTAGTTTAATATTTTAAGTATTTAGATGTTTTGTCGTTTAGGAGTTTAGAGATTTATGAATACAATATTTAGTAATTATAATCATTATAATTATATATAATATACACTAAATATAAACAATTTTATTCATAGATATTATATAAATTATCAAAAAAAAATTTATATGTTATTATTATTTTGATTCATATAAATTAAAATATAATTTCAAAACCAAAAATTATTCAAAATCCAATTAAAATTTATTACTAAATAATAATTTTTGTTTTCTAGTTTTTTCTTCTTTTTATAAGCTTATATATTTTTTTTGATGAAAAATAAATTATTCAAATTATATTTGTATCACTCATAATTTATTTTGTAATTAATATTTTAATAAATCATTTAAATTATATTTAATGTTTACGAGTTTAAAGGTTTAAGTATATAGGTGCTTTTGTGTTTAGGAGTTTTGATGTTAAGTGTTTAGGCATTTAGTGGTTTATAAGTTTTATTTAAACAATGATATCGCAAAAAATTTATTTATATTATATTTTCTAATTTTTGATGATTATATCATTGGAAAATATAATAATTTTTATATTCTTTTCAAATGTAAATATAATATTTATTTATAATAATCTTCATAAATATAATTCATTTAAATTCAATATAAATATTAAATTGCTAGATATTATAATTATCATCAAAAAATAATTTTATAAACTATTATTAATAATATAGTTATTATTTAAAAAGTATTTGCAAAATCTAAATTTATTCAAATCAAAGTTAAATATTTTACTAAATAATAATTTTTTTAATGTTTTGCTTTTTTTATAACTTTATATTTTTGTTATTAAAAATAAATTATTTAAATTATATTTGTCTTACTCATAATTTATTTTGTAATTTATAATTCTATAATAATAAACTACTAAATAATTAAAATGAATATTTTAAATTATTATGAATACAAATAAAATTGAGATTTATTATTTATTATTCAGGATATACCAGTTTAATGGTTTAAGTATTTAGGTGTTTTTTGGTTTAGGAGTTTAGTGATTTAATTATTTAGACCTTTAGTGATTTATAGTTTTTTTAAGAAAGAAAAAACAAAAAATTTTATTTTTTTGATTTTTTTTAATTTTTGAAGGTAGTAACCTTTGAAAATATAATAATATCTAGTTTTTTTTAAATGTGAATATAATATTTAGTTATAATAATCTTAGTAATTATATATAATTTAAACTCAATATAAATAATTTTATTGATAGATATTATAATAATGATCAATAAATAAATTAATAAACTTGTATTTATAAGAATGATATAAATTAAAATATAATTGTAAAATCTAAAATGATTCAAAATCAAAATAAGATATATTATTAAATAATAATTTTTTATGTATAAAATTTTGCCTCTTTTTATGTGCATTTTTTTTGATGAAAAATAAATTATTTAAATTATATATGTCGCACTAATAATTTATTTTATAATTAATATTCTATAAAAATAAACTGATAAATAATTAAAATGAATATTTAAAATTATAATGAATACTAATAAAACTGAGATTTATTATTTATTATTTAGACTATACAAATTTAATGTTTTAAGTATTTATGGGCTTCAGGGTTTAGGAGTTTAGTCATTTTTGTATTTAGTCATTTAGTTGTTTATAGGTTTTATATAAAAAATAAAATAACAAAAAATTTAATTTTGTTATTTTTTCTAATTTTTGAAGGTAATAACATTTGAAAATATAAAAATTTTTAAAATTTTTTTTGAAATGTGAATACAATATGAAGTTATAATAATCATAATAATTATATATAATATAAATTCAATTTAAACTATTTTATTGATATTTATTATAATAATGATCATAAAAAAGTAATAACCAATTATTAATAAGATAAATATTGTCTAAAATATATTTGCAAAACCTAAAATGACTCAAAATCAAAGTGAAATATTTTACTAAATATTAATTTTAAATTTTTAAATATTTGTATCAATTTATAAGCCTATATATTTTTTGAAGAAAAATAAATTATTTAAATTATATTTGTCTCACTAATAATTTTATTTTTAATTTATATTTCTATAAAATTAAACTAATAAATAATTAAAATGTATATTTAAAATTATAATGAATACTAATAAAAATGAGATTTATTATTTATTATTTAGGGTATAACTATTTAATTATTTAAGTTTTTTGTGGTTTTGGGGTTACAGAGTTTATTGATTTATATGTTTACACATTTTCGTGTTTATAGGTTTTATTTAATCAATGAAATAACAAAAAATTTATTTTTATGAATTTTTGTGATTTTCGAAGGTTATGACCTTTAAAAATATAATAATATTTTAATAGTTCTAAAATATGAATACAATACTTAGTTATAATAATAATTAATAATTATATTGGTTGTAGATTCAATATAAAAAAATGTATTAATATATATTGTTAAAATGATCAAAAAATAAATTAATAAACTATTATTAATAAGATAGATATTAATTAAAATATATTTACAGAACCCAATATAATTCAAAATCAAAGTAATTTATATTACTAAATAAAATTTTAAATTTTTAAAATTTTGTTTATTTTTATAAGCTTATTTTTTTTCATAAAAAATTATTTATTTAAATTATATCTGTTTCACTCATTATTTATTTGTAATTAATATATCTATAAAAATAAACTAATAAATAATTAAAATGAATATTAAAATTATAATGAATACAAATAAAAATGAGGTTTATGATTAATTATTAAGGGAATACCGGTTTAATGGTTTAAGTATTTAAAAGTTTAGGAGTTTAGTGATTTAAGTGTTTAGACATATAGTAGTTTATATGTTTTATTAATATAATGAAATAAAAAAAAATATTTTTTAAATTTTTTATTAATTTTGAAGGTTATAACCTTTATAAATATAATAATTTTTAATTTTTTTCCAAATGTGAATACAATATTTAGTTATAATAAACTTAATAATTATATATCATGTAAATTAAAAATAAACAATTTTATTGGTAGATATTAATAAACTAAATATAAATATATTTATAATAATGATCAAAAAATAAATTAATAAACTATTATTTATTGATAGATATTTATATATTATTTATAAATACTTAAACCTTAAAAGAAGGTTTAAATGTTTTTGTATTTAAGGGTTTTGTAGTTTTGGGCTTTAGGAGTTTAATGATTTAAGCGTTTAGGCATTTAGTAGTTTATAGGTTTTATATAAACAATAAAATAACAAAAAATTTATTTTTGTGATTTTATCTCATTTTCAAAGATGATAACCTTTAAAAATATAATAATTTTTAAATTATTTTTAAATGTAAATATAATATTTAGTTATAATAATCTTTATAATTAAATAACATGTAAATTCAATATAAATAATTTTATTGATAAATATTCTAATAATGATCAAAAAATAAATTAATAATCTATTATTAATAAGATAGATATCAATTAAAATATAATTACAAAACCTAAAATGATCCAGAAGCAAAGCAAAATATATTACTATATAATAATTTTTTGTTTTGAAATTTTTTTTTCTTTTAAAAAGTTTATCTATAATTTTTTGATGAAAAATAATTTATATAAATTATTTTTGTCTAGATCAATTTATTTTGTAATTAATATTTATATATAAATAAACAAATAATTAATTAAAATGAATAATTAAAATTATAATGAAAAAAATGAGATTTATTATTTATTATTTATTATTTAGGGATACTTTTTTAATTTAAATTAGATCTGTCTCACAAATAATTTTTTTTGTAATTAATATTTCTCTAAAAATAAACTGATAAATAATTAAAATAAAAATTTAAAATGATACTGAATAAAAATTAAAATGAGATTTATGAATTATTATTAATGTTTACCAATTTAATGGTTTGAGTATTTAGAGGTTTTGTCATTTATGAGTTTAGCGATTTATGTTTTTCGGCATTTAGTGGTTTATAGGTTTTATTTAAACAATGAAATAATAAAAAAAACAATTCTGATATTTTTTCACATTTTCAAAGCTTATAACCTTTGAAAATGTAATAATTTTAAAATTTTTTAAAAATGTGAATACAATATTTAGTAATAATAATCATTATAATTATATATAATATAAACTAAATATAAACAATTTAATTGCTAAATATGATTTCAATTTTCAAAAAATAAATTAATGTGTTATTATTAATATGATAGAAATAAATTAAAATATAATTAAAAAACCTAAAATGATTCAAAAACAATGTAAAATTTATTACTAAATAATAATTTTTGTTTTTCAGTTTTTGCATCATTTTATAAGTTTATATATTTTTTTTGATGAAAAATATATTATTTAAATTATATTTGGCACTCATAATTTATTTTGTAATTAATATTTCAATATATTATTTAAATTATATTTAAGGTTTACTAGTTTAAAGGTTTAAGTATTTAGGTGCTTCGGGGTTTAAAAGTTTAGAGATTTATATGTTTAGGCATTTAATGGTTTATAAGTTTTATTTAAACAATGATATAACAAAAAATTTAATTTCGTTATTGTTTATCATTTTCGAAGGTTATAACCTTAGAAAATATAATAGTTTTTAAATTTTTTTATATGTGAATACTATATTTAGTTAAGATAATCTTAATAATTATATATCATGTAAATTCAATATAAACAATTATATTTATAGATATTAAATTAATGATCAAAAAATAAATTAATAAACTATTATTAATTAAGAACGATCTTATTTAAAATATATTTGCAAAACGTAAATTTATTCAAAATCAAAATAAAATATATTACTAAATAATAATTTTTTTGATGTTTTACTTCTTTTTATAAGTTTATAATTTTATTTATTAAAAGTAATTTATCAAAATTATATTTGTCTTCCTCATAATTTATTTTTAATTTATAATTCTATAAAAATAAACAAATAAATAATTAAAATAAATATTTAAAACTATAATGAATACAAATAAAATAGAGATTTATTATTTATTTTTCAGGATATACTAGTTTAATGGTTTAAGTATTTAGGTGAATTGGAGTTTTGTGATTTAAGTGTTTAGGCCTTTAGTGATTTATAGTTTTAATTTAAAGAATGACAACATAAAAAATTTAATTTTTTGATTTTTATTTAATTTTTGAAGGTTATAACCTTTGAAAATATAAAAATTTTTAATTTTTTTAAAATGTGAATATAATATTTAGTTATAATAATCTTAATAATTATATATAATGTAAACTCAATATAAATAATTTTATTAATATATATTATAATAATTATCAATAAAAAGTAATAAACTATTATTAATAAGAATGATATAAATTAAAATATAATTACAAAATCTAAAATAATTCAAAATCAAAATAAAATATATTACTAAATAATAAATTTTTGTTTTTAAAATTTTGCCTGTTTTTATAACGATATATATTTTTTTGATGAAAAATAAATTATTTATATTAGATCTGTCTCACTAATAAAATTTTCATAGTTTATAACCCTTGAAAATAAAATAATATTTAAAATTTTTTGAAATGTGAATACAATATTTAGTTATTTTAATATTAATAATTATATACCATATAAATTCAATATTAACAATTTTATTGATAGATAATATAATAATGATCAAAAATTAAATTAATAAACTATTAATAATAAGATAGATATTAAATAAAAAATGTTTACAATACCCAAATCGATTCAAGATTAAACTATAATATATTACTGTATAATAAATTTTAAATTTTAAATTTTTACTTCCTTTATAAGCGTATATATTTTTTTGATTAAAAATAAATTATTTAAATTATTTTGTCGCACTCATAATTTATTTTGTAATAAATATTTTATAAAAATAAACTAATAAATAATTAAAATAAATATTTAAAATTATAATAAATTAAAATAAAAATTAGATTTATTAATTATTAAATAGTATATAGTGGTTTAATGGTTTATGTATTTAGGAGTTTCCTGATTTACCTATATATGCATTTAGTGGTTTATATGTTTTATTTAAAAAATAAAATAACAAAAAATTTATTTTTGTTATTTTTTGATATTTTCAAAGGTTTTGAAAATTCAATAAATTTTAAATATTTTTCTAAAGTGAATACAATCTTTAGTTATAATAATCATTATATTTATATATCATATAAATTCAATATAAACAATTTTATTGATAAATATTATAATATTGATCAAAAAATAAATTAATAATCTATTATTAATAAGATAAATATGAATTAAAATATAATTACAAAACCTAAAATGATTTAGAAGCAAAGCAAAATATATTACTATATAATAATTTTTTGTTTTGAATTTTTTTTTCTTTTTAAAAGTTTATGTATATTTTTTTGATGAAAAATAATTTATATAAATTATATTTGTCTAACTCATAATTTATTCTGTAATTAATATATTTATAAAAATAAACAAATAAATTATTAAAATAAATATTTAAAATTATATTGAAAAAAATGAGATTTATTATTTATTATTTAAGGATATCGGTTTAATTTAAATTAGATATTTTTCACAAATATTTTTTTGTAATTAATATTTCTATAAAAATAAACTGATAATTATTTAAAATAAAAATTTAAAATTATATTGAATACAATTTAAAATGAGATTTGTGATTTATTATTACAGTATACCAGTTTAATGGATTAAGTATTTAGAGGTTTTTTCATTTAGGATTTTAGCGATTTGTGTTCTTAGGCTTTTTACTGGTTTATACATTTTATTTAAAAAAATAAAATATCAAAAAAAATTTCTATAATTTTTTCTCATTTTCATAGCCTTTGAAAATATAATAATATTTAAAATTTTTTGAAATGTGAATACAATACTTAGTTATAATAATATTAATAATTATATATCATGTAAATTCATTATATACAATTTTATTGATATATATTATAATAATGATCAAAATTAAATTTATAAACTATTGATATTAAGATAGATATTAATTAAAAAATAATTACAAAACCCAAATTGATTCAAAATTATAGTAAAATATATTTCTGGATAACAATTTTTAATTTTTTAATTTTTACTTCTATTATAAGCATATATATTTTTTAAATTATATTTGTCGCACTCATAGTTTTTTTTGTAATAAATATTTCTATAAAAATAAACTAATAAATAATTAAAATGAATATTTAAAATTATAATAAATAGAATGAAAAATTAGATTTATTAATTATTAAGTAGTATATAACAGTTTAATGGTTTATGTAATTTGGCATTACGGGGTTGAGGAGTTTTCTGATTTAACTATGCATGCATTTAGTGGTTTATATGTGTTATTTAAAAAAATATCAAAAAATTTATTTTTTTTATTTTTTGATATTTTCAAAGGTTATAACCTTTGAAAATATAATAATTTTTAATTTTTTTTCAAAAGTGAATACAATATTTAGTTATAATAATCATTATATTTATATATCATAAAAATTCAATATAAATATTTTTATTGATAAATATTCTAATAATGATCAAAGAATAAATTAATAATCTATTATTAATAAGATAGATATCAAATTAAATATAATTACAAATCGTAAAATGATTCAGAAACAAAGCAAAATATATTACTATATAATAATTTTTTGTTTTGAATTTTTTTTTCTTTTAAAAAGTTTATCTATATTTTTTTGATGAAAAATAATAATCCTTATAATTATATATAATATAAACTAATTATAAATAATTTTATTGATAGATATGATATCAAATATCAAAAAATAAATTAATAAACTATTATTAATATGATAAATATAAATTTAAATATAATTACAAAACCTAAAATGATTCAAAATCAATATTAAATTTATTACTAAATAATAATTTTTTGTTTTTAAAATTTTACTTCTTTTTATAAGATTATATTTTTTTTATTAAAAGTAAATTATTAATATTATATTTGTCTGACTACTTATTTATTTTGCAATTAATATATATATATATAAAATAAACTAATAAATATTTAAAATTAATATTTAAAATTAATATTTAAAATTATAATGAATACAAATTAAAATGAGATTTAAGATTTATTATTTATGTATATGTATAAATTTTTTGATAATCTGTTTGTATAAACAAATATTTTTTCTTTTATAATATTTTCATGTAAGTGTAGGAAATGAAATATTAAGATGTTGGGGATGCAGCAGTAGCATAATAACGGAGGTCTCGCTGACCAGACAGCGGGCCGATATTGGAGCAGACCTGACCCGTCTTATGATTTGACCCACTCTGGTTAAATGAACCGAAAGATATTTTAATATAAAATGTTATGTAATTTTATTTTCGGGTGGCTATTTTTGGACGCATGGAACTGCTCATCATCTCTCTCTCTCTCTCTTCTCTCGGTGTGATTTATCACTACTATATTGTGTGCTGCATACTGTAAGACATTTCTGTTGCTTTAATCTATAACACTAAAGCATTTTCTGGTGGATTTAGCTAGTCATACTGAGAAACTAATGAACCACATAATTTTTGTTATTTATTCCTCGTTATTTGATTCTATCATGGATGGTGGCTGAATTGGGATATATATATTGCTTGTTTTATGTTGTTTCTGTGTTTCTGTATCTCAATCTCACTACCGTGGAAGCACAATTACCCAACAATTATATATGGTAAATCAGATTAATGGATCAATTATTTAGTGCTTTGTCATTTAGGAGTTTAGCAATTTATGTTTTTAGGCATTTAGTGGTATATAAGTTTTATTTATATAATAAAAATAAAAAAAAAATTTTGATTTTTTTTAGATTTTGAAAGGTTATAACCTTTAAAAATAAAATAATTTTTAAAATCTTTTGAAATGTGAATGCCATGTATTATTATATTAATCTTATCAATTATATATCATATAAATTCAATATAAATAATTTTAATGATATATTTATAATAATGTTCAAAAATTAAATTAAGAAACTATTATTAATAATATATATATTAATTAAAACATATTTACATAACACAAAATGATTCAAAATCAAATAAAAATATATTACTAAATAAAAATATTTAATATTTAATTTTTTTACATCTTTTTATAACCTTATATTTTTTTTATTTAAAAAATAAATTATATAAATAATATTTGTCTCACTCGAAAATTATTTTGTAATTAATTTTTATAAAAAATAAAACTATAAATAATTAAAATGAATATTTAAAATTATAATAAATAGAAATAAAAATGAGATTTATTATTTATTAAGTAGTATACAGCTGTTATAAGGTTTATGTATTTAGGGGTTTCGGGTTTTAGAGCTACTGATTTAAGTAAGTAAACATTTAGTGATCTATAGGTTTTATTTAAAAAAGAAATAACAAAAAATTTATTTTTTGTATTCTTTCTCATTTTTTAAGATTATAACCTTTGTAAATATAATAATTTTAAATTTTTTTTAAAAAGTGAATATAATATTTATTTATAATAATCATAATAATTATATATCATATAAATTCAATATAAACAGTTTTATTCATAGATATTCTAATAATTATCAAAAAATAAATTAAAAATTTATAATGAATAAGATTGATATTACTTAAAATATAATATCAAAACCTAAAATGATTCAAAAGCAAAGCAAAATATATTAATTAATAATAATTATTTGTTTTTAAATTTTTATTCTTTTTATAAGCTTATCTATTTTTTGATGAAAAATTATTTTTATAAATTATATTTTTAACTCATAATTTAAATTATAATATATATGTGTATATATATATATATATATATATATATATATATATATATATATATATAAAACATAACAATCAAAATGAATTTTTTAAATTATAATGAAAAAAAATAAAAATGAGATTTATTAATTATTATTTAGGGTATACCGGTTTAAAGGATTATCTATATATGGGTATTGAAATTTTGTAGTTTAGTGATTTAAGTGCTTAGACATTTAGTGTTTTATAGGTTTTATTTAAACAATGAAATAACAAAAAAAATATTTTTTCTATTTTTTCACGTGTTCAAAGGTTATAATCTTTGAAAATATAAAAATTTTAAAACTTTTTTCAAAAGTGAATATATAATTTAGTTATAATAATTATTAAATTTATATATCATATAAATTAAATATAAACATTTTAATTGAAAAATATTCTAATAATGATCGAAAAATAAATTAATAATCTATTATTAATAAGTTAGATATCAATTAAAATATAATTACAAAACCTAAAATGATTCAGAAACAAAGCAAAATATATTACTATATAATATTTTTTTGTTTTTAATTTTTTTTTTCTTTTATTAAGTTTATCTATATTTTTTTGTTGAAAATTAATTTATATAAATTATATTTGTATAACTTATAATTTATTTTGTAATTAATATTTATATAAAAATAAACAAATAAATAATTAAAATGAATATTTAAAAGAATATTGAAAAAAATTAAAAATGAGATTTATTATTTATTATTTAGGATATACATGTTTAAAAAATTTATCTATTTAGGGTATTCGAGAACTAGAAGTTATTGCTTTAAGTATTTAGGAATTTAATGGTTTATAGGTTTTATTTAAATAATAAAATAACAAAAAATTTATTTTTGATATTTTTTCAAATTTTTAAATGTCATAACATTTGAAAATATAATAATTTTAAAATTTTTTAAAAATGTGAATAAAATATTTAGTAACAATAAATATTATAACTATATATAATATAAACTAAATATAAACAATTTTATTGATAGATATTATATCAATTATCAAAAAATAAATTAATAAATTATTATTAAAATGATAGATATAAATTAAAATATAATTAAACACCCTAAAATGATTCAAAATCAAAGTAAAATTTATTACTAAATAATAATTTATTTTTTAGTTTTTGCATCATTTTATAAGCTTATATGTTTTTTTTGAAGAAAAATATATTATTTAAATTATATTTGTATCACTCATAATTTATTTTGTAATTAATATTTCTATAAATTATTTAAATTATATTTAAAGTTTTCGAGTCTAAAGGTTTAAGTATTTAGGGGTTTAGGGGTTTAGGAGTTTAGATATTTATGTATTTAGGCATTTAATGGTTTATAAGTTTTATTTAAATAATGATATAACAAAAAAATTATTTTTGTTATTTTTTCTCATTTTTGAAGCTTATAACCTTTGAAAATATAACAATTTTTATATTTTTTTATATGTGAATACTATATTTAGTTATGATAATCTTAATAATTATATACCATGTAAATTCAATTTAAACAATTATATTAAAATATATTATATTAATGATCAAAAAATAAATTAATAAACTATTATTAATAAGATAGATATTATTTTAAATATATTTGCAAAACATAAATTTATTCAAAATCAAACTAAAATATAATACAAAATAATACTTTCTTTGATGTTTTACTTCTTTTTAAAAGTTTATATTTTTTGTTATTAAAATTAAATTATTTAAATTATATTTGTCTTCCTCAATTTATTTTTAATTTATAATTCTTAAAAATAAATTAATAAATAATTAAAATGAATATATAAAATTATATTGAATACAAATAAAATAGTGATTTATTATTTATTATTTAGAATATACTAGTTTAATGGTTTAAGTATTTAGGTGTTTTGGGGTTTAGTGATTTAATTGATTAGGCCTTTAGTGATTTATAGTTTTTATTTAAAGAATGAAAAAATAAAAAATTAAATTTTTTGATTTTTTTAATTTTTGAAGGTTATAACCTTTGAAATTATAATAATTTTTAATTTTTTTTAAATGTGAATATAATATTCAGTAATAATAATCTTAATAATTATATATAATTTAAACTCAATATAAATAATTTTATTAATATATATTATAATAATGATCAATAAAAAATTAATATACTATTATTGATAAGAATGATATAAATTAAAATATAATTGCAAAATCTAAATTGATTCAAAATAAAAATAAAATATATTACTAAATAATAAATTTTTGTTTTTAAAATTTTGCCTCTTTTTATAAGGATATATAATTTTTTTGATGAAAAATAAATTATTTAAATTAGATATGTCTCACTAATAATTTATTTTGTAAATAATATTTCTATAAAAATAAACTGATAAATAATAAAAAAAAATTTAATATATACTTATTATATATTAAAATAATTAATATACTTAATTTAAAAATTTAATTGAGATTTATGATTTTTTATTAATGTACACTAGTTTAATAGTTTAAGTATTTAAAAGTTTTGTCGTTTGGGACTTTAGCAATTTATGTTTTTAGGCATTTAGTGGTTTATAGGTTTAATTTAAACAATAAAATAACAAAAACGATTTCTAATTTTTTCTCATTTTCATAGATTATAACCTTTGAAAATATAATAATATTTAAAATTTTTTGAAATATGAATACAATATTTAGTTATAATAATATTAATAATTTTATATCATATAAATTCAATATAAATAATTTTATTGATGGATAATATAATAATGATAAAATTTAAATTAATAAACTATTAATAAAAAGATTGATATTAAATTAAAAAATATTTACAAAACCCAAATTGATTCAAAATTAAAGTAAAATATATTACTGGATTATAATTTTAAATTTTTAAATTTTTACTTCTTTTATAAGCATATATATTTTTTGATTAAAAATAAATTAATTAAAATATATATGTCGCTCTCATAATTTAATTTGTAATAAATATATATATATAAATAAACTAACAAATAATTAAAATGAATATTTAAAATTATAATAAATAGAAATAAAAATTAGATTTATTAATTATTTAGTAGTATATAGTGGTTTAATGGTTTATGTATTTAGGCATTATGAGGTTTAGGAGTTTACCGATTTAACTGTGTATGCATTTAGTAGTTTATAGGTTTTATTAAAAAATTAAAATAATAAAAAAATTATTTTTATTATTTTTTTATATTTTCAAAGGTTATAACCTTTGAAAATATAATAATTTTTAAATTTTTTTTAAATGTGAATACAATATTTAGTTATGATAATCATTATATTTATATATCATATAAATTCAATATAAACAATTTTATTGATAAATATTCTAATAATGATCAAAAAATAAATTAATAATCTATTATTAATAAGATAGATATCAATTAAAATATAATTACAAAACCTAAAATGAACCAGAGGAAAAGCAAAATATATTACTATATAATAATTTTTTGTTTTAAATTTTTTTTTTCTTTTAAAAAGTTTATCAATAATTTTTTGATGAAAAATAATTTATATAAATTAATTTTGTCTAACTCAATTTATTTTGTATTTAATATTTTTATATAAATAAACAAATAAATAATTAAAATGAATATTTAAAAAAATATTGAAAAAAAATTAGATTTATTATTTATTATTTAGGGATACTGATTTAATTTAAATTAGATCAGTCTAACTAATAATTTATTTTATAATTATTATTTCTATAAAATAAAATGATAAATAATTAAAATAAAAATTTAAAATTATACTGAATAAAAATTAAAATGAGATTTATGATTTATTATTAATGTATACTAGTTTAATGATTTAAGTATTTACAGGTTTTATCGTTAAAAGTTTAGCGATTTATGTTTTTAGGCTTTTAATTGTTTATAGGTTTTATTTAAAAATATAAAATAACAAAAAAATTTTCTATAGTTTTTTATCATTTTCATATGTTATAAAATTTTAAAATATAATAATATTTAAAATTTTTTGAAATTTTAATACAATATTTTGTTATAATAATATTAATAATTCTATATCATATAAATTTAATATAAATAATTTTATTGATAGATATTATAATAATGATCAAAAATTAAATTTTTAAAAAATTAATATTAAGATAGATATTAATTAAAAAATATTTACAAAACAAATTGATTCAAAATTAAAGTAATTTATATTACTTGATAATAATTTTTAATTTTTAAATTTATACTTCTTTTATAAGCGTATATTTTTATTAGATAAATAATATATTATTTAAATTATATTTGTCCAACTCATAATTTATTTTGTAATAAATATTTATAAATAAATACACTAATAAATAATTAAAATGAATATGTGAAAATATAATAAAAAACAATAAAAAAATAGATTTATTTATTATTAAGCAGTATTTAGTAGTTTAATGGTTTATGTATTTAGGGATTACGGGATTTAGGAGTTTAATGATTTAACTTTATATGCATTTAGTAGGGCTCCTCACGGGATTCGGAGATTCGTGACCTGACCCGAAGTCTTGTCCCGAAAGAATTGGGACTGAGAAAATCCATTGACTTTGACATTTCCCGTCCCATTCTATCACGTATTTTTTCTTTTGCGATGGTTTCAGATCTTAAGCAATATCCATCCCTAGAACCATCCCGTCCTAAAAAACCTATACTTGAACCAGAAATATATATATATATATATATATATAACATGAAGATGCCACCAATTTTGCTACTGCCCATCCAATTCCAACGCACCTATTGCTATTCCGACGAGTTCCCGGACACCTCACGCCGTTCAGCCGTGTTCAGTTAGGTTCAGCCCATGTCTGTCGCACTTCTGGTTGCCTTCACCGAGTCTCAGATACCACCAGCCTTTTGGTTTGTTTTTCTGACGAGAATTGAGTGATTAATTATTATTATTATTATGTGTCTCAGTCAGTTTTGTTGAGTATTGGTTGTGGTGTTGTGGTTGGGCCGAATGAGTGTGCCCAATGTGTTATAGTCAATTTTGTAGAGCTTGCTTGTTTGAAATATTTATATGTATTTATGCTTAACATATCATATTAATTAATGGCAATGTAGATGGCACAATCCAGTGGTAAATGAAAAATATAATAAATTGAAGATGATCACATCTCAAATTATCAAAGTACTGATTAATCCAATCATCATCCTTTCACGAACCCTTCTATTGTTACGGTAGGTTCTTCAATTCCAATTGTAAAATAAAGTCAAGGTTCTTCAATTCCTAGTTTAGAGGATAACAAATTAACTTGTTGGCAATTTGATCAATAACTAGTTAGGGAGGCTTTGGTAAAAATGATCATAAAAGATGAATTGCCTTTTTGTTTTGTTGAGAGCGATAAGTTTAAGGAGTTTTGTGAAGTTAGTGTGCCTCAATTTAAAATTCCATCTCGGCACTCTATGTTGAAGGATTGTTTTTCTGTGTCTTTGAAGGAAAAAAAATTATTTGAAAGCATATCATCTCATTATTGTAGAGTTTCATTGACTACCGACACTTGGACTAGCATTCAAAATTTGTCTTATATATGTTTGACTATTCATTTCATTGATTCTCAATGGAATATGCATAAAAGGCTTATGAACTTTTGTGTAATTAAAAGTCATTTTGGAGTTAATATTTGAAATGATATTGAGTTTTGCATGAATGAATGAGGTTTGAGAAAGTTGATGTGCATTACTGTTGACAATCCATCAAATAATGATGTTGTAGTTGAACAATTGAAAAAAAGGCTTGTGAAGAAAAGTGTTGTACCTTTGAGAGGAGAGCATTTTCATATGAGATGTTGTGCTCATATCCTAAACTTAATTGTCAGAGATGGCATTGCAGTAGTTGAGGGTGCTATTCAAAAAATTAGAGGTGTGGTGAAATTTGTGAGGAGCAGTCCTAAAAGATTAGATATCTTTAAGTTATGTGTTGAAGAAGCAAAATTGACTTATTGATTTTCATTGCAATTAGATTGTCTTACAAGATGGAATTCAACTTATTTGATGCAACAAACTGATATAAAATATCATAAAGAATTTGATAAGTTGGTGGACAAAGACAAAAGGTTTTTGAAGGAGTTTGGTTCAAACGTTCAAACTGAGAAAGACTGAAAAACGCCAAATTTTTGGCTCGTTTTTTGAAACTTTTTATGAGGTAACTTGTAAATTTTCTAGCTCATAATATTCTACCTCTAGTGTTTATTTTTCTGAGATTATTCGAATTTTTAAAAAAAATGAGCTTTGTGAAAATAGTAGAGATACAATGGTGTATGAAATCGGTATGAAAATGAGGGATAAATTCAACAAATATTGGGATTCTCTTCAATCAACAAATATTATGATTTTTGTAGCAGTATTGTTGGATCCTAGATATAAGGTCAACTATCTCAAGGTTAAGTACACATAGCATTGTGGAAAGGAATTAGCTAAAAATTTGGTGAAAAATGTTATAAATGCTTTAAATGAGATGATGGATGATTATAAAGATTTAAATGAAGATGAATCAAAAGAAGATGATTTCTCTTCTATTGTGTTGAAGAAAAATGATGATTTCTTTGATGGTAGTGATACTTATGTTGATGGTTTTTTTTGTTGAATTGGAGAAAGAACAAGAAGTTGCAGCTTTGGAAAAGTTGGATAGGTACTTGGAGGGAAAACATAAAAAAAATAGAATTGATTTTGATCTTCTAAACTGGTGGAAGGTAAATGAGGTTAGGTATCCTTCTTTGGCAAATGTAGCAAGGGATGTATTTGCTATCCAAGCATCTACTATGGCCTACGAATCTACATTTAGCACTGGGGGGAGAACATTAGATAAATTTAGTATACAAATCTTGTAAATTTTAATTTCAATTTTAATTATTTTATTCATTCAATTTAATAAAAATATGGTTCAATTACAATTTTCAGAGGGGTCTCAAGATCCAAATATTCTTCCAACTATAGTTTGCCAACTAAATTTGGAATGGGTGTATTAAATTTTATAAGGTAATATTTTGTTTTATTATTACTCTTTCATCTTAGAAATTCATGTCTTCATGATTAACATGTTTTCATCATAGGTTGTCCTTCTATAGTGGAGGAAAAAAAGGGAGGAGTTGTTGAAGAGATAATTAATTGGGTTTGGATTTTCGTTGCTGTTCCGGGACAGACCTTTGAAATGATTTATATGGCTAAGCGTCGGGTCAGCTTGATACTTCCTAAACATGCTACTAATGTTGCATATGCACCGGAGTGCAATGCAAATGGTGGGCGTATAAACCGACGAACACATGTTCGTCGTGTCATAAAATATCTTCAGGAATTTCATAAATGAAATTCCTGAAGCCTAGTCAGTTTCGTCAATAATAAGTTCGTCACTCTTACTATTGACGTAGTCGGATATCACGTGTTCGTATCCAACACATGATTCCAACATCAGATAGGTGTAATTCCAACGATGTCTCACATCCGATTGGAACTTCTTCTTCTTAAGATTCGTAGACAAACAAAGACTACCAAACTCTTGTTGTCTACGAGGAGTGCAAATATATTTTAGTGCATTGCGTATATTATCCAACATTGGGGAACACACCTTCATACCCGCTTGAACAATCAGGTTAATCACGTGACACATGCATCTGACATGTAAGATCTCTCCTAATGGTGCGTCTCTAATATTACTAACAGTCATATTGATCGCTACTCCATTATTAGATGCGTTATCGAATGTGACACTAAAAATTTTATTTTGAATTTTTTATTCCCTAAAGATTTTCATCATACACTCAAAAATGGCCGGGCCATCATGAGGATGAAGAATCTCAGTGAATCCTAAAATTTTTTTATTGATTGTTCAGTTAGAATCTACATAGTGACTCGTGAGAGATGCATAAGAAGAATCATAGTGACTTGTCCATATATCGGATGTCACGGACACCACTCCACTATATGCCATAAATTCCTTAATTATTTTTTGTTTTTCTAACTTATATATCTTAAGTATGTCATTCCTAGATGTGGACCTAGGAATCCTACAATAAGAAGGCTGAAAATAAGTCTGCATGATGCGCACTACCCTTGGATCTTCCGAAAATCTGATCGGAAGAGCCATCAATGTGATGAGCCTGGCCATGTCGTCCCTACCCAACTCGCTGGAGTATATGAAGGGAGTAAACTTTGTGACTGAACTCGATCCAATCTCAAAAAATGTAGTGCCAAGTTGGGTTTGCCTAGGATCTAAGGGTCCATGTTTTTTGGTGCATAATTCGGCATGTCTCTTAAGGTGCCCAGTCCCAAATCAACTCTTGCATGTTAATAGTCCCATTCAATATTTGCACTGTGCCATTTCTTGTTCCTCACCCCTAACATTTTTTTGTGTTATGATTTTAAAATGAGTCCAAACTACAGAAATCCTAGTTTTTTGTTTTTTAGAACTTTGGGTTGAGACGACTAGAGAAACCAAAGTTTCAGCAGCCTCAGACCTCTGTGTAATATTTTTATTTTCCAAATTTAAATACATGTCAGGTGTATTTTTCATTTTTTAAGATTTTTATTTTTTCCTAATTTTTTTTTCTAGAGAGAGAAACTATAGAGAGAGATAGTAAAAAAAAGCGTAAAATAAATTATCCGGTAAAAGTAGTGAGGTCGGTCACGTGCAGGGTGCACCACAGCAAGCTCTAATGTTCAAAACTCAAGTCGAGTTTCACGAAAATCCAAGCCGAAAGCAAAATCCCGAGGCCAGAGAGAGAGATGCACGGTTTATGTGAGAGAGAAAAAGTTTTGAGAGGATATATGTTTTTGAAAAACATAAATGTTATAGGAAGAGGGATAGAATTTATAGATTATAGATATTAATTTTTATAAAAAAAGATATATATTTATATTTTATTGAATTTTTAATAAATATTTAGGGGGCAGAATCACGAGGACCATTGGATTCTGCCCTCCTAGACGTTGGAGGCGAATCCAACGGCTGAAATTAAAACTATTTGAAAATTTTTTTTTCCCGTTGGTATTGGGTCGGGAGTCGGGACCGCGGGTCGGGATCAAATCAGACCCGACCCGCGGTCTTTTTTTTTCGGGAGGGGCCGGATCACGCCCACGCGTGGCCGCGTGAAACATGCACGGGAAGAACCCGTGCCGGCGTGCCGTGCCATGGGCCGAGCCGTGCCGGGTCAGGCACGGCACTACTCGGTCCAGGCACGACATGGCACAGCCCGTGCCTAACCCCGGCACGGCACGGGCCGGGCACGATTTTTTAACATGCCGGGCCGGCCCAGGCACGGCCGAACCGTGCCGTGCCCCGTGCCGGGCCGGGCCGGCCCGGCCCGGTTGACACCTCTATATAATATTTAGTTATAATAATATTAATAATTATATAACATCTAAATTCAATATAAATAATTTTATTGATAGATATTATAATAATGATCAAAAATTAAATTAATAAACTATTAATAATAAGATATATATTAATTAAAAAATATTTACAAAACCCAAATTGATTCAAAATTAAAGTATAATATATTACGTAATAATAATTTTTAATTTTTAAATTTTTACTTATTTTATAAGCATAAATACTTCTATTGATTAAAAATAAATTATTTAAATTATATTTATCGCACTCATACTTTATTTTTTAATAAGTATTTCTATAAAAATAAAGAAATAAATAATTAAAATGAATATTTAAAATTATAATAAATAGAAATACAAATTAGATTTATTAATTCTTAAATAGTATATAGCGGTTTAATTATTTATGTATTTAGGCATTATAATGTTTAGGAGTTTACTGATTTAACAGTGTATGCATTTAGTGGTTATAGCTTTTATTTAAAAAATAAATAAACAAAAAATTTATTTTTATTATTTTTTGATATTTTCTAATGTTATAACCTTTGAAAATATAATAATTTTTAAATTTTTTTCAAAAGTGAATTCAATATTTAGTTATAATAATCATTATATTTATATTTCATATAAATTCAATATAAAAAGTTTTATTCATAAATATTCGAATAATGATCAAAAATAAATTAATAATCTATTATTAATAAGAGAGATATCAATTAAAATATAATTTAAAAACATAAAATGATTCAGAAAGAAAGCAAAATATATTACTATATGATAAATTTTTATTTAAAAATTTTTTCTTCTTTTTATAAGTTTATCTATATTTTTTGATGAAAAATAATTTAAATAAATTTTTGTCTAGCTCATAATTTATATTGTTATTAATATTTTATAAAAATAAATGAATAAATAATTAAAATGAATATTTTAAATTATAATTAAAAAAATAATATTGAGATTTATTATTTATTATTTAGGGTAAACTAGTTTAAAAAAATTATCTTTTTAGGGATTTAGAGTTTTACGAGTTATTGATTTAAGTTTCAAGGCATTTAGTGGTTTATAGGTTTTATTTAAATAATGAAATAACAAAAAAAATATTTTTGATATTTTCTCACAATTTCAAAGGTTATAACCTTTTAAAATATAATAATTTTAAAATTTTTTAAAAATCTACATATAATATTTTGTAATAATAATCATTATAATTATATATAATCTAAACAAAATATAATGAATTTTATTGATATATATTAAATCAATTATCAAAAAATAAATTAATTTGTTATTATTAATATGATAGATATAAATTAAAATATAATTACAAAACCTAAATTTATTCAAAATCAAAGTAAAATTTATTACTAAATAAAATTTTTTTTTTAGTTTTTGCTTCTTTTTATAATCTTATATATATTTTTTGATGAAAATTAAATTATTTAAATTAGATTTGTATCATTCATAATTTATTTTGTAATTAATATTTTAATAAATTATTTAACTTATAAGTAAGGTTTACGAGTTTAAAGGTTTAACTATTTAGGGGCTTTTGTGTTAAAAAGTTTAGAGATTTAAGTGTTTAGGGATTTATTGGTTTATAAGTTTTATTTAAACAATGATATAACAAAAAATTTATTTTTTTTATTTTTTCTAATTTTTGAAGGTTATCCTTAGAAAATATAATAATTTATAAACTTTTTTTAAATGTAAATATAATATTTATTTATAATAATCTTTATATATTTAAGTCATTTAAATACAATATAAATAATTACAATACTAGATATTATAATAATGATAAAAAAATAAATTAATAAACTATTATTAATAAAATAGATATTACTTAAAAAGTATTTGCAAAATCTAAATTTATTCAAATCAAAGTAAAATATATTACTAAATAATAATTTTTTTTAATGTTTTGTTTTTTTTATAAGTTTATATTTTTGTTATTAAAAATAAATTATTTAAATTATATTTGTCTTACACATAATTTATTTAGTAATTTATAATTCTATATTAATAAACTAATATATAATTAAAATGAATATTTAAAATTATAATGAATACAAATAAAATTGAGATTTATTATTTATATTTCAGGATATACAGGTTTAATGGTTTAAGTATTTAGGTGTTTTGTAGATTAGGAGTTTAGTGATTTAATTGTTTAGACCTTTAGTGATTTATAGTTTTTATTTAAAGAAATGAAAAAACAAAAAATTTAATTTTTTGATTTTTTTTAATTTTTGAAGGTTATAACCTTCAAAAATATAATAATTTTTAATTTTTTTTAAATGTGAATATAATATTTAGTTTTAATAATCTTAATAAATATATATAATGTAAACTTAATATAAATAATTTAATTGACATATATTATAATAATGATCAATAAATAAATTAATAAACTAGTATTTATAAGAATGATATAAAATAAAATATAATTGTAAAATCTAAAATGATTCAAAATCAAAATAAGATATATCACTAAATAATAATTATTTATTTTTAAAAATTTGCCGCTTTTTATCAGCATTTTTTTTAAGAAAAATAAATTATTTAAACTATATATGTCGCATAAATAATTTATTTTGTAATTAATATTAGTATAAAAATAAACTGATAATTAATTAAAATGAATATTTAAAATTATAATGAATACTAATAAAAATTAGATTTATGATTTATTATTTGGACTATACTAATTTAATGTTTTAAGTATTTATGGGCTTCGGGGTTTAGGAGTTTAGTCATTAAGTGGTTTATAGGTTTTATATAAATAATAAAATAACAAAAAATTTATTTTTGTTATTTTTTCTCATTTTTGAATGTTATAAGCTTTGAAAATATAATAATTTATAATTTTTTTTGAAAAGCGAATATAATATTAAGTTATAATAATCATAATAATTATATATGATATAAATTCAATATAAACTATTTTATTGATATTTATTATAATAATGATCATAAAAAAGTAATAAACAATTATTAATAAGATAAATATTGTTTAAAATATATTTTCAAAACCTAAAATGATTCAAAATCAAAGTGAAATATTTTACGAAATATTAATTTTAAATTTTTAAATTTTTGTATCCATTTATAAGCCTATATATTTTTTGATGAAAAATAAAAAATTTAAATTATATTTGTCTCATTAATAATTTATTTTTTTATTTATATTTCTATAAAAATAAACTAATAAATAATTAAAAAATATATATATAATTATAATGAATACTAATAAAAATGAAATTTATGATTTATTATTTCGAGTATACCTATTTAATGGTTTAAGTTTATTATGGTTTTGGGGTTAATGAGTTTATTGATTTATATGTTTACACATTTAGATGTTTATAGGTTTTATTTAATCAATGAAATAACAAAAAATTTATTTTTATGAAATTTCGTGATTTTCAAAGGTTATAACCTTTGAAAATATAATAATTTCTTAATAGTTCTAAAATATGAATACAATACTTAGTTATAATAATCTTAATAATTATTTTTTTTGTAGATTCAATATAAAAAAATGTATTAATATATATTATTAAAATGATCAAAAAATAAATTAATAAACTATTATTAATAAGATAGATATTAATTAAAATATATTTGCAGAACCCAATATAATTCAAAATCAAAGTAAATTATATTACTAAACAAAATTTTAAATTTTTAAAATTTTGTTTATTTTTATGAACTTATTTTTTTTTCATAAAAAATTATTTATTTAAATTATATCTGTTTCACTCAATATTTATTTGTAATTAATATATCTATAAAAATAAACTAAAAAATAATTAAAATGAATATTTAAAATTATAATGAATACAAATAAAAATAATATTTATTATTTATTATTTAGGTTATATAGGTTTAATGGTTTAAGTATTTAGGGGATTTTGGGGTTTAGGAGTCTAGAGATTTAAATGTTTAGGCATTTAGTGGTTTATAAGTTTTATTTAAATAATAAAATAATAAAAAAATTATTTTTTTTTATTTTTTATCATTTTTGAAGGTTATAACCGTTGAAAATATAATAATTTTTAAATTTTTTTCTAATGTAAATATAATATTTAGTTATAATAATCTTAAAAATTATAAGACATTTAAATTCAATATAAGTAATTTTATTGTTAGATTTTATAAAAATGATTAAATAATAAATTAATAAACTTTTATTAATAAGATTGATAGCAATTAAAATATAATGCATAACCTATATATAATGATTCAAAATCAAAGTAAAATATATAACTAAATAATACTTTTTTGTTTTTAAATTTTTACTTCTTTTTATAAGCTTATATTTTTTTTGATTAAAAATAAATTATTAAAAGTATATTTGTCTAACTCATTATTTATTTTGTAATTAAAATTTATATGAAAAATAAACTAATAAATAATTAAAATGAATATTTAAAATTATATTGAATACAAATTAAATTGAGATTTATGATTTATTATATGCGGTATACCGGTTTAATGGTTTGATTATTTAGGACTTTTGTCATTTAGGAGTTTATCAATTTATGTTTTTAGGCATTTAGTAGTTCATAGGTTTTATTTATATAAAAAAAATAATTTTTTTTTTGATTTTTTATGATTTTCAAAGGTTATAAACTTTAAAAATAAAATAATTTTTAAATTTTTTTGAAATGTGAATACTATTTATTATTATATTAATCTTACTAATTATATATAATAAAAATTCAATATAAACAATTTTAATGATAGATATTATAATAATGATCAAAATTATATTAATAAACTAGTATTAATAATATAAATAATAATTAAAATATATTTACATAACACAATGATTCAAAATCAAATCAAAATATATTACTAAATAATAATATTTAGATAAAAAATATATTACTATATAAAAATGATTCAGAAAAAAGCAAAACATATTACTCTATAATAATTTGTTGTTTTGAATTTTTTTTTTCTGTTAAAATAAATTATTTTTCATTTTAATGCAAAATAATTTATATAAATTATATTTGTCTAACTCATAATTTATTTTGCAATTAATATTTATATAAAAATAAACAAATAAATAATTAAAATTAATATTTTAAATTATAATAAAAACAATAATATTGAGATTTAATATTTATTATTTAGGGTTTTAGAGATTTGGGAGTTATTGAATTATGTGTTTAGGCATTTAGTGGTTTATAGGTTGGTTCTATTTAAACAATGAAATATCAAAAAAATTATTTTTTTTTATTTTTTCACATTTTCAAAGGTTATAACCTTTGAAAATATAATAATCTTTATATTTAAATATCATATAAATTCAATATAAACGATTTTATTGATAAATATTCTAATAATGATCAAAAATAAATTAATGATTTATTATTAATAAGATAGATATCAATTAAAATATAATTACAAAACCAATAATGTTTCAAAAGCAAAGCAAGTTATATTATCATATAATAATTTTTTGTTTTTAATTTTTTTTTCTTTTAATAAGTTTATTTAAATTTTTATAATGAAAAATAATAATTATAAATTATAATTGTCTAACTCATAATTTATTTTGTAATTAATATTTATATAAAAATAAACAAATAAATAATTAAAATGAATATTTAAAATTATAATGAAAAAATTAAAATGAAATTTATTATTTATTATTTAGGACATATCTGATTAAAAAAATTATCTATTTAGGGTTTTCGAGATTTAGAAGTTATTCATTTATGTATTTAGGCATTTAGTTGTTTATAGGTTTTATTTAAACAATGAAATAACAAATAAATTATTTTTGATATTTTTTCAAAATTTCAAAGGTTATAACCTTTGAAAATATAAATATTTAAAATTGGTTTAAAATGTGAATACAATATTTAGTTATAATAATTATTAGAAAAATATATAATATAAACTAAATTTAAACAATTTTATTGATAGATATTATATCAATTATCAAAAAATAAATTAATAAACTATTATTAATATGGTATATATAAATTAAAATTTAATTACTAAAACTAAAATGATTAAAAATCAAAAAAAATTTATTACTAAATAAAAATTTTTGTTTTTTAGTTTTTGCCTCATTTTATAAGATTATATATTATTTTGATAAAAAAAATTATTTAAATTATTTTTGTCTCACTCATAATTTATTTTGAAATTAATATTTCAAATGATTTTTTAAATTATATCTAAGGTTTATGAATTTAAATGTTTAAGTATTTAGAGGCTTCGGGGTTTAGGAGTTTAGAGATTTATGTGTTTACGTATTTAATGGTTTATAAGTTTTATTTAAACATTGATATAACAAAAAATTTATTTTTTGATTTTTTTTCTCATTTTTTAATGTTATAACCTTTGAAAATATAACAATTTTTAAATTTTTTCTAAATGTGAATACTATATTTATTTATGATAATATTAAAAATTATATATCATATAAATTCAATATAAACAAATATATTAATAGATATTATATTAATGATCTAAAAATAAATTAATAAACTATAATAAATAAGATAGATATTATTTAAAATATATTTACAAAACCTAAATTTATTCAAAATCAAAGTAAAATAAATTACTAAATAATAATGTTTTTGATGTTTTGCTTCTTTTTATAAGTTTATATTTTTTGTTCTTAAAAGCATATTATATAAATTATATTTGTCTTCCTCATAATATATTTTGTAATTTATAATTCTATAAAAATAAACTAAAAAATAATTAAAATGAATATTTAAAATTATAATGAATACAAATAAAAGTAAGATTTATTATTTATTATTCCGTATATACAGTTTTAATGGTTTAGGTATTTAGGACTTTTGGGGTTTAGTGATTTAAGTGTTTATGCCTTAAGTGATTTATAGTTTTTATTTAAAGAATGAAAAAACAAAAAATTTAATTTTTTTTTAATTTTTGAAGGTTATAACCTTTGGAAATATAATAATTTTTAATTTTTTTTAAATGTGAATATAATATTTAGTTATAATAATCTTAATAATTATATATAATGTAAATTCAATATAAATAATTTTATTATTAGTTATAATAATGATCAATAAATTATTAATAAACTATTATTAAAAAGAATTATATAAATTAAAATATAAATGCCAAATCTAAAATGATACAAAATCAAAATAAAATATTCTACTAAATAATAAATTTTTGTTTTTAAAATTGTGCGTATTTTTATAAGCTTATATTTTTTTTGATGAAATATAAATTATTTAAATTATATCTGTCTCACAAATAATTTATTTTGTAATTAATATTTTTATAAAAATAAACTGATAAATCATTAAAATAAAAATTTAAAATTATACTGAATAAAAATTAAAATGAGATTTATGATTTATTATTAATGTATACCAGTTTAATGGTTTTTAGATTTTAAATTTTATGAAATGTGAAAACATTATTTAGTTATAATATTATTAATAATCATACATCATATAAATTCAATATAAACAATTTTATTGATAGTTATTATAATAATGATCAAAAATCAAATTAATAAACTATTAATAATAAGATAGATGTTTATTAAAAAATATTTAAAAAACCCAAATTGATTCAAGATTAAAGTAAAATATATTACTGAATAATAATTTTTAATTTTTAAATTTTACTTATTTTATAAGCGTATATATATTTTTTGATTAAAAATAAATAATTTAAATTATATTTGTCTTACTCATAATTTATTTTGTAATAAATATTTTTATAAAAATAAAATAATAAATAATTAAAAGAATATTTAAAATTATAATAAATTGAAATAAAAATTAGATTTATTAATTATTATGTATTATATATGGTTTAATGGTTTATGTATTTAGGTATTATGGGGTTTAGGAGTAAACTGATTTAATTGTGTATGCATTTAGTGGTTTATAGGTTTTATTTAAAAAATAAAAAAACAAAAAATTTATTTTTATTATTTTTTGATATTTTCAAAGTAACCTTTGAAAATATAATAATTTTTAAATTTTTTTAAAAAGTGAATTCAATATTTAGTTATAATAATCATTATATTTATATATCATATAAATTCAATATAAACAATTTGAGTGATTAATATTCTAATATGATTAAAAAATAAATTAATAATCTATTCTTAATAAGATAGATATCAATTAAAATATAATTACTAAACATAAAATGATTCATAACGACCCAAAATATATTACTATATAATAATTTTTTGTTTTGTAATTTTTTTTTATTTTAAAAAATTTATCTATATTTTTTTGATTAAAAATAATTTACATAAATTATATTTCTCTAACTCATAATTTATTTTTGAATTAATATTTATATAAAAATAATCAAATAAATAATTAAAATGAATATTTAAAAATTATAATAAAAAAATGAGATTTATTATTTATGGTATACAGGTTTAATTTAAATTATTTCTGTCTCACTAATAATTTATTTTGTAATTAATATTTCTATCAAAATAAACTGATAAATAATTAAAATAAAAATTTTAAATTATATTGAATAAAAATTATAATATGATTTATGATTTATTATTAATGTATACCAATTTAATAGTTTAAGTATTTATAGGTTTTGTCGTATATGTGTTTAGCGATTCATGTTTTTAGGCATTTAGTGGTTTATAGGTTTTATTTAAAAAATAAAATAATAAAAAAAATTTATAATTTTTTGTCATTTTCATAGGTTATAACCTTTGAAAAAATAATAATATTTAAAATATTTTGAAATGTGAATACAATATTTAGTTATAATAACTTTAATAATTATATATGATATAAATTCAATATAAACAATTTTATTGATAGATATTATAATAATGATCATAAATTAAATTAATAAACTATTAATAATAAGATAGATATTAATTAAAAAATATTTACAAAACCCGAATTGATTCAAAATTAAAGTAACAAATATTATTGGATAAAACTTTTTAATTTTTAAATTTTTACTTATTTTATAGGCATATATTTTTTTGATTAAAAATAAATTAATTAAAATATATATGTCGCTCTCATAATTTAATTTGTAATAAATATTTCTATAAAAATAAACTAATAAATAATTAAAATGAATCTTTAAAATTATAATAAATAGAAATAAAAATTAGATTTATTAATTATTAATTAGTATATAGCGGTTTAATGGTTTATGTATTTAGGCATTATGAGGTTTAGAAGTATACTGATATAACTGTGTATGCATTTAGTGGTTTATAGGTTTTATTAAAAAAATAAAATAATAAAAATATTATTTTTATTTATTTTGATATTTTCAAAGGTTATAACCTTTGAAAATATAATAATTTTTAATTTTATTTATATGTGAATACAATATTTAGTTATAATAATCATTATATTTATATATCATATAAATTCAATATAAATAATTTTATTGATAAATATTCTAATAATGATCAAAATATAAATTAATAAACTATTATTAAGAAGATAAATATCAATTAAAATATAATTACAAAACCTAAAATGATTCAGAAGAAAAGCAAAATATATTACTATATAATAATTTTTTATTTTGAAATTTTTTTGTCTTTTAAAAAGTTTATCAATAATTTTTAATGAAAAATAATTTATATAAATTATATTTGTCTAACTCAATTTATTTTGTAATTAATATTTAAATATAAATAAACAAATAAATAATTAAAATGAATATTTAAAATTATAATAAAAAAATGAGATTTATTATATATTATTATGTGATACAGGTTTAATTTAAATTAAATTTGTCTCACTAATAATTTATTTTGTAATTTATATTTCTATAAAATAAATTGATAAATAATTAAAATAAAAATTTTAAATTATAGTGAATAAAAATTAAAATGAGATTTATGATTTATTATTAATGTATACCAGTTTAATGATTTAAGTATTTAGAGGTTTTGTTGTTAGGAGTTTAGCGATTTATGTTTTTAAGCTTTTAGTGGTTTATAGTTTTATTTAAAAAAATAAAATAACAGAAAAAATTTCTATAATTTTTTATCATTTTCATAGGTTATAACATTTGAAAATATAATAATATTTTAAATTTTTTGAAATTTTATATACAATATTTTGTTATAATAATATTAATTATTATATATCATATAAATTTAATATAAATAATTTTATTGATAGATATTATAATAATGATCAAAAATTAAATTTATAAACTATTAATATTAACATAGATATTAATTAAAAAATATTTACAAAACTTAAATTGATTCAAAATTAAAGTAACTTATATTACTTGATAATAATTTTTAATTTTTAAATTTATACTTCTTTAATAAGCGTATATTTTTATTAGATAAATAATATATAATTTAAATTATATTTGTCACACTCATTATTTATTTTGTAATAAATGTTTCTAAATAAATACACTAATAAATAATTAAAATGAATATTTAAAAATATAATAAATAGCAATAAAATTTAGATTTATTAATTATTAAGTAGTATTTAGCAGTTTAATGGTTTATGTATTTAGGCATTATAGGGTTTAGGAGTTTACTGATTTAACTTTATATGCATTTAGTGGTGTTGCTCACGGGACTCGGAGATTCGCGACCCGACCCGAAGTCTTGTCCCGAAAGAATTTGGACTAATAAAAATCCGTTGACTTTGACTTTTCCCGTCCCATTCTGTCACATATTTTTTCTTTTGGGATGGTTCCGGATCTTAAGAAATATCCATCCCGAGAACCGTCCAGTCCAAAAAAACTGATACTAGAACCAGGAATATATATATATATATATAACATGAAGATGCCACCAATTCCGCAACTGCCCATCCAATTCCGACGCACCTATTGCTGTTCCGACAAGTTCCAGGCCACCTCATGCCAGTTCCAGTCATGTTCAGTTAGGTCCATCCCATGTCCGTCGCACTTATGGTTGCCTTCACTGTGTCTCAGATGACACCAGCCTTTTGGTTTATTTTTCTGACGAGAATAGAGTAATTAATTATTATTATTATTATGTGTCTCAGTCAGTTTTGTTGAGTATTGGTTGTGGTGTTGTGGTTGGGCCGAATGAGTGGGCTGAATGTCTTACAGTCAGTTTTGTAGAGCTTGCTTGTTTGAAATATTTATATGTATTTATGCTTGACATATCATATTAATAATGGCAATGCAGATGGAACAATCTAGCAGTAAAAGAAAAATACAATAAATTGAAGATGATCACATCTCAAATGATCAAAGTACTTGTAAATCCAATTATCATCCTTTCACGAACCCTCCTATTGTTATGGAAGGTTCTTCAATTCCAATTGTAAAAGAAAGTCAAGGTTCATCTGAACCTAAAGATCATAAAAAGTATAAGTCTGCTGTTTGGGAAACTTATAAGATATTAGTTGATTTAGAGGGAAATGAAACTGGTAGGGCAGCTTGTATATGGTGTAGGAAAGAATAATTGGCAAAAAGTGATCAAGGTACTTACGGGTTTATGGAAATACCTGAGATAGACTTGTAGTAAATTTCCACACAAAAAAGAATTAATAGAAGGTCAAAAAGGTAAAGACAAGTCACAATCTTTGTTGAGTTTCACTAAAGGTACTAGTTCAGAGGATAACAAATTAACTTGTTGGCAATTTGATCAACAACTAGTTAGGGAGGCTTTGGTGAAACTGATCATAAAAGATGAATTGCCTTTTTGTTTTGTTGAGAGGGATGAGTTTAAGGAGTTTTGTGAAGTTAGTGTGCCTCAATTTAAAATTCCATCTCAGCACTCTATACTGAGGGATTGTTTTTCTTTGTTTGTGAAGGAAAAGAAGAAATTATTTGATAGCATATCATCTCATTATTGTAGAGTTTCATTGACTACCGACACTTGGACTAGCATTCTAAATTTGTCTTATATCTGTTTGACTGTTCATTTCTTTGATTCTCAATGGAATATGCATAAAAGGCTTTTGAACTTTTGGGTAATTAAAAGTCATTCTAGAGTTAATATTAGAAATGCTACTGAGTTTTGCATGAATGAATGAGGTTTGAGAAAGTTGATGTGCATTACTGTTGACAATCCATCAAATAATGATGTTGTAGTTGAACAATTGAAAAAAAGGCTGGTGAAGAAAAGTGTTGTACCTTTGAGAGGCGAGCATTTTCATATGAGATGTTGTGCTCATATCCTAAACTTAATTGTCAGAGATGGCATTGCAATAGTTGACGGTGCTATTCAAAAAATTAGAGGTGTGGTGAAATTTGTGAGGAGCAGTCCTAAAAGATTAGATATCTTTAAGTTATGTGTTGAATAAGCAAAATTGACATATGGATATTCATTGCAATTAGATTGTCCTACAAGATGGAATTCAACTTATTTGAGGCAACAAACTGATATAAAATATCAAAAAGAATTTGATAAGTTGGATGACAAAGACAAAAGGTTTTTGAAGGAGTTTGGTTCAAATGTTCCAACTGAGAGAGACTAAACAAACGCCAAAATTTTGGCTCGTTTCTTGGAAACTTTTTATGAGGTAACTTGTAAATTATCTTGCTCATAATATTCTACCTCTAGTGTTTATTTTCCTGAGATTATTTTAATTTTGAAAAAAAAATTGAGCTTTGTGAATATAATAGAGATACAATGATGTCTGAAATGAGTATGAAAATGAGGCATAAATTAAACAAATATTGGGGTTCTCTTCAGTCAACAAATATTATGCTTTTTGTAGCAGTAGTGTTGGATCCTAGATATAATCTAAAATATCTCAAGGTTAAGTACACTTAGCATTATGGAGAGGAATTGGCTAAAAATTTGGTGAAAAAGGATATAAATGCTTTAAATGAGATGATAGGATGATTATAAAGATTTAAATGAATATGAATCAAAAGAAGATGATTTCTCTTCTATTGTGTTGAAGAAAAATGATGATTTCTTTGATGGTGCTAATAATTATGTTGATGATTTTTTTGTTGAATTGGAGAAAGAACAAGATGTTGCAGCTTTGGAAGAGTTGGAAAGGTACTTGGAGAACAAACTTGAAAAAAATAGAATTGATTTTGATCTTCTAAACTGGTGGAAGGTAAATGAGGTTAGGTATCCTTCTTTGGAAAATGTAGCAAGGGATGTATTTGCTATCCAAGCATCTACTGTGGCCTACGAATCTACATTTAGCACTAGGGAAAGAACTTTAGATAAATTTAGGAGTTCTTTAACACCTATTACAGCTGAAGTTCTCATATGTCTACAAGATTGGTTGAGAAGATCAAACAAACCTATTGAAATTGAAGAATTAGTTCTAGACCTTGATGATAATGAATCAGGTTAGTATACAAATCTTGTAAATTTTAATTTCACTTTTACTTAATTTATTCATTCAATTTAATAAAAATATTGTTCAATCACAATTTTCAGAGGGGTCACAAGATCCAAATATTCTTCCAACTATAGTTAGCCAACTAAATTTGGAATGGGTGTATTAAATTTTATAAGGTAATATTTTGTTTTTTTATTACTCTTTCATCTTAAAAATTTGTGTCTACATGATTAACACATTTTCATCTTTGGTTGTCCTTTTACAGTGGAGGAAGAAAAGAGAGGATTTGTAGAAGAGATAATTAATTGGGTTTCGATTTTCGTTACTATTCTGGGGAGGACCTTTGAAATGATTATTATCATGGTTGTTATTCGTGTTATTTTTTTGTTATATTAAGCTGCCTAATTTTAGCAATTACTAGTAGTAATTGATGCTACCAATGTTCGTGGTCATCTTTAGCTATTCCTTAATATTTTAAGTAATTGTTTAAAAAATGTAGTATTTCTATTATAGGTTAACTTTCACTCGGCTAAACAAAGCCAACTTGTGAAAAAACAAAGAACCAAATTATGCACACAACTCGGTCCCATTCTATCGAACATTTCTATGCTTTTCTGCACATCAAAGCTTTTGACAAGGTAGTGGAACTCGTTTGCGGTATTCAGCCTATTTGACAAAACCAAATTGGCCCAATTTGAGTTTGAAAGATATATAACTAAGGAATGATAAATGGTACAACAAAAGGTTTCTACTTGAACTAACTTGACCTATTTGAAAAAAATAAATTAAAAAAAATGTCCGAACTCCATTCCACCCCGGAACCATTTTATCCTACCCAAAATATCTGATCTCCGTCCCATCCCGTCCAGATATTTTCAACCTATGGGACGGGTCTGAATCTTCAAAAAAAAATCTCCGAACTATGGGAAGGGACTGGAGATTTGTAATCCCCATCCCATTCCGTCCCATGAGCACCCCTAGCAATGAGTGGGTTATATGTCTTATTTAAAAAATAAAAAAACAAAAAAATTATTTTTTTTATTTTTTGATATTTTCAAAGGTTAAAACCTTTGAAAATATAATAATTTATAAATTTTTTTCAAATGTGAATACAAGATTTAGTTATATTAATCATTATATTTATATATTATATAAATTAAATATAAACAATTTTATTGATAAATATTCTAATAATAATCAAAAAATAAATTAATAATCCATTAATAATAAGATAGATATTAATTAAAATACAATTACAAAACTTAAAATGATTCATAAGCAAAGAAAAATATATTACTAAATAATAATTTTTTGTTTTTGAATTTTTTATTCTTTTAATAATTTTATCTATATTTTTTTAATGAAAAATAATTTATATAAATTTTATTTGTCTAACTCATAATTTACTTTGTAATTAATATTTATATATAAATAAACAAATACATAATTAAAATGAATATTTAAAAATATAATAAAAAAAATGAGATTTATTATTTATTATTTATTATTTAGGGATACCAGTTTAATTTAAATTAGATCCGTCTAACTAATAATTTATTTCCTAATTAATATTTCTATAAAAATAAACTGATAAATAATTAAAATAAAAATTTAAAATTATGCTGAATATAAATTAAAATGAGATTGAAGATTTATTATTAATGTATACCAGTTTAATAGTTTAAGTATTTAGAGGTTTTTTCGTTAGGAGTTTAGCAATTTATGTTATTAGGCTTTTAGTGGTTTATAGGTTTTATATAAAAAATTAAAATAACAAAATAATTTTCTATAATTTGTTTTCATTTTTATAGGTTATAACATTTGAAAATATAATAATATCTACAATTTTTTGAAATGTGAATACAATATTTAGTTTTAATAATATTAATAATTATATATCATATAAATTCAATATAAACAATTTAATTGATAGATAATATAATATTGAACAAAAATTAAATTAATAAACTATTAATAAAAAGATAGATATTAATTAAAAAATATTTACAAAACCCAAATTGATTCAAAATTAAAGTAAAATATATTACTAGATAATAATTTTAAATTTTTAAAATTTTACTTCTTTTATCAGCGTATATATATTTTTTGATAAAAAATAAATTATTTAAATTATATTTGTCGCACTCATAATTTATTTTGTAATAAATATTTATATAAAATAAACTTATAAATAATTAAAGTGAATATTTAAAATAATAATAAATTGAAATAAAAATTAGATTTCTTAATTATTAGGTAGTATATATCAGTTTAATGGTTTATGTATTTAGGCATTACCGTCCTTTGGAGTTTACTGATTTTACTATGTATGCATTTAGTGGTTTATAGGTTTTATTTAAAAATTAAAATAACAAAATATTTATTTTTATTATTTTTTAATATTTTCAAAGGTTATAATATTATAAAATATAATAATTTTTAAATTTTTTTCAAATATTAATTCAATATTTAGTTATAATAATCATTATATTTATATATCATATAAATTCAATATAAACAATATTATTGATATAAATTTTAAAAATGATCAAAAAATAAATTAATAATCTATTATTAATAAGATAGATATCAATTAAAATATAATAAAAAAACCTAAAATAATTCAGAAGAAATCATGAAAATTTTTTAATTAATTTATTTTTAAAAAGTTGAATAATAAGATAATAATCATGAATATATTACTATATAATAATATTGAATATATTATTAATACATAATATTATTAATTTATTATTAATATCTTATTAATAATATTATTAAAAAGTTTATTATTAATAGATATTTATTATTAATTTATTATTAATAAGATAGTAATCATGAATATATTACTATATAATAATTTGTTGTTTTGAAATTTTTTTTTCTTTTAAAAAATTTATCCATATTTGTTGATGAAAATTAATTTATATAAATTATGTTTGTCTAACTCATAATTTATTTTTTAATTAATATTTATATAAAAATAAACAAATAAATAATTAAAATGAATATTTAAAATTATAATGAAAAAAATAATATTGATATTTATTCTTTATTATTTTGGGTATACCAGTCTAATTTAAATTAGATCTGTCTCACTAATAATTTATTTTGTAATTAATATTTTTATAAAAATAAACTGATAAATATTTAAAATAAAAATTTAAAATTATACTGAATAAAAATTAAAATGAGATTTAAGAATTATTATTAATGTATACAAGTTTAATATTTTAAGTATTTAGAGGTTTTTTGGTTTATGACTTTAGTGATTTATGTTTGTAGGCATTTAGTTGTTTATAGATTTATTTAAACAATGAAATAACAAAAAAAATTATTTTTGATATTTTTTCACATTTTCAAAGGTTATAACCATTGAAAATATAATAATTTTAAAATTTTTTAAAAATGTGAATACAATATTTAGTAATAATAATCATTATAATTATATATAAAATAAACTAAATATAAACAATTTTATTGATAGATATGATATCAATTATAAAAAAATAAATTAATATGCTATTATTAATATGATAGATATAAATTAAAATAATATTTCAAAACATAAAAATATTCAAAATCCAAGTAAAATCTATTACCTAATAATAAATTTTTTTTAGTTTTTTCTTCTTTTTATAAGCTTATATTTTTTTGATGAAAAATAAATTATTTAAATTATATTTGTATCACTCATAATTTATTTTGTAATTAATATTTTAATAAATTATTTAAATTATATTTAAGGTTTAAGTGTTTAAAGGTTTAAATATTTAGGGGCTTTTGTGTTTAGAAGTTTAGAGGTTTAAGTATTTAGGCATTTAGTGGTTTATAAGTTTTATTTAAGCAATGATATAACAAAAAATTTATTTTTATTATTTTTTTAATTTTTGAATGTTATAACCTTTGAAAATATAATAATTTTTAAATTTTTTTCAAATGTAAATATAATATTTAGTTATGATAATCTTAAGAATTATAAGTCATTAAAATTCAATATAAATAATTACATTGCTAGATATTATAATAAAGATCAAAAAAAATTTAATAAACTATTATTAATTAGATAGATATTATTTAAAATATATTTGCAAAATCTAAATTTATTCAAAATCAAAGAAAAATATATTACTTAATAATAAATTTTTTAAAGTTTTGCTTTTTTTATAACTTTATATTTTTGTGATTATAATTAAATTATTTAAATTAATTTATCTTACTCATAATTTATTTTGTAATTTATAATTTTATAATAATAAACTAATAAATAATTAAAATAATAATTTAAAATTATAATGAATACAAATAAAATTGAGATTTATTATTTATTATTCAAGATATACTGGTTTAATGGTTTAAGTATTTAGGTGTTATTAGGTTTAGGAGTTAAGTGATTTAAGTGTTTAGACCTTCAATGATTTATAGTTATTATCTAAAGAATTAAAAAACAAAAAATTTAAATTTTTGAATTTTTTTAATTTTTGAAGGTTGTAACCTTTGAAAATATAATAATTTTAAATTTTTTTAAATGTGAATATAATATTTAGTTAACTATAATGTAAACTAAATATAAATAATTTTTTTAATAGATATTATAATAATGATTAATAAATAAATTAATAAACTAGTATTAATAAGAATGATATAAATTAAAATATAATTGTAGAATCTAAAATGATTCAAAATCAAAATAAGATATATTACTAAATAATAATTTTTTATTTTACCAATTTTGCCTCATTTTATAAGCATATATTTTTTTTTTGATGAAAAATAAATTATTTAAATTATATCTGTCTCACTAATAATTTATTTTGTAATTAATATTTCTATAAAAATAAATTGATAAATAATTAAAATGAATATTTAAAATTATAATGAATACTAATAAAAAGAGATTTATATTTTATTATTTAGGGTATACCTATTTAATGGTTTATGTTTTTTTTGGTTTTGGGGCTAAGAAGTTTATTGATTTATATGTTTGCACATTTAGTTTTTTATAGGCTTTATTTAATCAAAGAAATAAAAAAAATATATTTTTATGAATTTTTGTGATTTTCAAAGGTTATTACCTTTGAAGATATAATAATTTTTTTAATCTTTCTAAAATATGAATGCAATACTTAGTTATAATAATCTTAATAATTATTTTTGATGTAAATTTAATATAAAAAATTTTATTAATATATATTATTATAATGATCGAAAAATAAATTAATAAACTATTATTAATAAGATAGATATTAATTAAAATATATTTGTATAACCCAAAATTTTTCAAAATCAAAGTAAATTATTTTACTAAATAAAATTTTAAATTTTTGAAATTTTGTTTATTTTTATAAGCTTATTTTTTTTTCATAACAAATAATATATTTAAATTATTTGTCTCACTAATAATTTATTTTGTAATTAATATTTCTATAAAAATAAACTGATAAATAATTAAAATGAAAATTTATAATTATAATGAATAAAAAAATATTTGCAATTTTTTATCATTTTCATTGGTTATAACCTTTGAAAATATAATAATATTTAAAATTTTTTATAATGTAAATACAATCTCTAGTTATATTAATATTAATAAAAATATATCATTTAAATTCAATTTAAACAATTTTATTGATAGATTTATTAATAATGATCAAAAATTAAATTAATAAACTATTAATAATAAGATAGCGATTAATTAATAAACTATTGATAGATATTATAATTATCATATATTATATAGGTTATATAGGTTTAATGCTTTAAGTATTTAGGGGATTTTGGGGTTTAGGAGTCTATAGATTTAAGAGTTTGAGTATTTAGTGGTTTATAATTTTTATTTAAATAATAAAAATATAAAAAATTATTTTTGAAATTTTTTATCATTTTTTAAGGTTATAACCTTTGAAAATATAATTATTTTAATTTTTTTTTTCAAAAGTAAAAATAATATTAAGTTATAATAATATTAATAATTATAAAACATTAAAATTCAATATAAGTAATTTTTTTGATAGATATTATAATAATGATCAAAAAAATAAATTAAAAAACTATTATTAATAAGATTGATAGTTATTAAAATATAATTTAAAAACCTATATACAATGATTCAAAATCAAAGTAAAATATATTACTAATTAATAATTTTTTGTTTTTAAATTTGTACTTCTTTTTATAAGCTTATATTTTTTTTTGTATAAAAAATAAATTATTAAAATTATATTTGTCTCACTCATTATTTTCTTTGTAATTAACTTTTCTATCAAAAATAAATTAATAAATAATTAAAATGAATATTTACAATTATAATGAATACAAATTAAAATGAGATTTGTGATTTATTATATATGGAATTCCGGTTTATTGGTTTGATTATTTAGGAGTTTTGTTGTTTAGGAGTTTAGCAATTTATGTTTTTAGCCATATTGTGGTTTATAGATTTTACTTAAATAATAAAAATAACAAAATTTTTTTTAGATTTTTTTTGATTTTCAAAGGTTATAACCATTGAAAATAAGATAATTTTTAAAATGTTTTGAAATGTGAATACCATGTATAATTATATTAATATTACTGATTATATATCAAATATATTCAATATAAACAATTTTAATGATATATATTATAATAATGATCAAAAATTAAATTAATAAACTATTAATAAAAATATAAATATTAATTAAACTAATTAATATTACTAATTAATATTACATGACGCAAAATGATTCAAAATCAAATCAAAATATATTACTAATTAATAATTTTTAATTTTTAAATTGTTCCTTCTTTTTATAAGCTTATATTTTTTTTATTAAAAATCAATTATTTAAATAATGTTTGTCTCGCTCGAAATTTATTTCATCATTAATTTTTGTAAAAAATTAAACTATAAATAATTAAATTAAATATTTAAAATTATAATAAATCGTCTTAAAATTAAGATTTATTATTCATTAAGTAGTATATAGATATTAAAAGGTTTATGTATTTAGGGGTTTCGTAGTTTATGAGCTTACTAATTTTTGTAAGCATGCATTTAATGGTCTATAGGCTTTATTTAAAAAATAAAATAACAAAAATTTATTTTTTTTATTTTTTTTCATATTTTCAATGTTATAACCCTTGAAAATTTAATAATTTTTAAATTTTTTTTCAGAGTGTACACAATATTTATTTATAATAATCATAATAATTATATATAATATAAATTTGATATAAATAATTTTATTGAGAGATACTCTAATAATTCTCAAAAAATAAATTAAAAATCTATAATAAATAAGATTCATATTACTTAAAATATAATATGAAAACCTAAAATGATTCAAAAGCAAAGGAAAATGTATTACAAAATAATAATTATTTGTTTTAAAATTTTTTTTATTTTAAAAAGTTTATCTATTTTTTATTGATGAAAAATAATTTATATAAATTATATCTATCTAACTAATTATTTATTTTGTAATTAATATTTATATAAAAATAAACAAATAACGAATTAAAATGAATATTTTAAATTATAATGAAAACATTAATATTGAAAATTATTATTTATTATTTAGGGTATACAGGTTTAATTTAAATTAGATCTATCTCACTGATAATTTAATTTGTAATTAATATTTCTCTAAAAATAAACTGATAAATAATTAAAATAAAAATTAAAAATTATACAGAATACAAATTTAAATAATATTTATGATTTATTATTAATGTATACTAGTTTAATTCTTTAATTATTTAGATGTTTTGTCATTTAGGAGTTTGGTGATTTATGTTTTTAGGCACTTAGTGGTTTATAGTTATTATTTAAACAATAAAATAACAAAAAAAATTTGTAATTTTTTCTAATTTTCATAGGTTATAAACTTTGAAAATATAATAAAATTTAAAATCTTTGAAATGTGAATACAATCTTTAGTTATAAAAATATCAATAATTATATATCAAATAAATTCAAAATAATGAATTTTATTGATAGATATATTATTGATGATCAAAAATTAAATAAATAAACAAATAATAATAAGATAGAGATTAATTAATAAACTATTGATAGATATTATAATTATCCTTTATTATTTTGGTTATATAGTTTTAATGCTTTAAGTATTTAGGAATTTTTGGGTTTAGGAGTCTATAGATTTAAATATTTAGGTATTTAGTGATTTATAATTTTTATTTATATAATAAAATTATAAAATAATTATTTTTGAGATTTTTTATCATTTTTGAAGGTTATAACCTTTGAAAATATAATAATTTTTAAATTTTTTTTCAAAAGTAAAAATAATATTTAGTTATAATAATCTTAATAATTATAAAACATTAAAATTCAATATAAGTAATTTTATTGATAGATATTATAATTATGAACAAAAAATAAATTAATAAACTATTATTATTAAGATTGATAGTAATTAAAATATAATTTAAAAACCTATTTACAATGATTCAAAATCAAAGTAAAATATATTACTAAATAATAATTTTTTGTTATTTAATTTTTACTTCTTTTTATACGCTTATATTTTTTTTTAATAAAAAATAAATTATTAAAATTATATTTGCCTCACTCATTATATACTTTCTAATTATCATTTCTATAAAAAATAAACTAATAAATAATTAAAATGATATTTAAAATTATAATGAATACAAATTAAAATGAGATTTGTGATTTATTATAAATGGAATACCGGTTTATTGGTTTGATTATATAAGAATTTTGTTGTTTAGGAGTTTAGCAATTTTATGTTTTTATGCATATTGTGGTTTATAGATTTTACTTAAATAATAAAAATATAAAAAAAATTTTAGATTTTTTTTATTTTCAAAGATTATAACATTTGAAAATATGATAATTTTTAAAATTTTTTGAAATGTGAATACCATGTATAATTATATTAATCTTACTGATTATATATCAAATAAATAAATATAAACAATTTTAATGATAGATATTATAAGAATGATCAAAAATTAAATTATAAACTATTAATAAAAATATAAATTTTAATTAAACTATATTTACATGACGCAAAATGATTCAAAATCAAATCAAAATATATTACTATTTAATAATTTTTAATTTTTAAATTATTCCTTCTTTTTTTAAGCTTATATTTTTTTTATTAAAAATCAATTATTTAAATAATGTTTGTCTCGCTCGAAATTTATTTTCTAATTAATTTTTGTAAAAAATTAAACTATAAATAATTAAATTAAATATTTAAAATTATTAAACTAGTATACATTAATAATAAATCATAAATATCATTCAAATTTGTATTACGTATAATTTTTAATTTTTATTTTAATTATTTATCAGTTTATTTTTATATAAATTTTAATTACAAATTAAATTAATAGTGAGACAGATCTAATTTAAATTAAACCAGTATACCCTAAATAATAAATAATAAATCTAAATATTATTGTTTTCATTATAATTTAAAATATTCATTTCAATTATTTATTTGTTTATTTTTTTATAAATATTAATTACAAAATAATTTATGAGTTAGATAGATATAATTTATATAAATTATTTTTCATCAAAAAATATAGATAAACTTTTTAAATGAAAAAAAAAATTCAAAACAAATAATTATTATTTAGTAAAACATTTTCCTTTGCTATTGAATCATTTTAGGTTTTCATATCATATTTTAAGTAATATGAATCTAAATCATAATAGATTTTTAATTTATTTTTTTTGATTTATCATAATATCTATAAATAAAATTAATTATATTGAATTTATATTATATTTAATTATTAGGATTATTATAAATAAATATTGTATTCACTCTTTAAAAAAATTTAAAAATTATTATATTTTAAAGGATTATAACCTTGAAAATATGCGATAAAATAATAAAAATAAATTTTTTGTTTATTCATTTTTTAAATAAAGCATATGGACCATTAAATGCCTGCTTACTTAAATCAGTTAGCTCATAAACCCTGTAACCCCTAAATACATAAACCCTTTAACATCTATATACTACTTAATGAATAATAAATCTCATTTTTTGTCTATTTATTATAATTTTAAATATTCAATTTAATTATTTATAGTTTAATTTTTTACAAAAATTAATTACAAAATAAATTTCAAGCGAAACAAACATTATTTAAATAATTGATTTTTAATAAAAAAAATATAAGTTAATAAAAAGAAGCAAAAATTTAAAAATTAAATATTATTACTTAGTAATATATTTTGATTTTATTTTGAATCATTTTGCGTCATGTAAATATATTTTACGTAAAATTTATATTTTTATTAAAAGTTTATAAATTTAATTTTTGATCATTATTATAATATCTATCATTAAAATTATTTATATTGTATTTATATGATATATAATTAGTAAGATTAATATAATTATACATGGTATTCACATTTCAAAAAATTTTAAAAATTATCATATTTTCAAAGGTTATAACGTTTGAAAATCAAAAAAAAATTTTAAAAAAAAAAATTTATTTTTTTATTTAAGTATAATCTATAAACCACAATATGCCTAAAAACATAAATTGCTAAACTACTAAACCAATAAACCGGTATTCCATATATAATAAATCACAAATCTCATTTGAATTTCTATTCATTTTAATTTTAAATATTCATTTTAATTATTTATTAGATTATTTTTCATATAAATGTTAATTACAAAATAAAAAATGAGAGAGACATATAATTTTAATAATTTATTTTTTATTCAAAAAAAAATATAAGCTTATAAAAGGAAGTAAAATTAAATAAAAAAAAATTATTATTTATTAATATATTTACTTTGATTTTGTATCATTGTAAATAGGTTTTTAAATATATTTTAATTACTATCAATCTTATTAATAATAGTTTATTAAGTTATTTTTGTTCATTATTATAATATATATCAATAAAAA
>JAREIK010007290.1:0-29769 GCA_029783825.1 Sapria himalayana | reverse complement strand
CTATCTGTCTTACTATCTTTTATCTTTTATCCACCTATTTCTCTATGTATCTATTTATTTGTCTATCTATATATTATCTATGTATCTATCTATCTATCTGTCGATATGTCTATTGAACTATTTGTTTATCTGTCTATCTATCTATTGTATCTATTTGTATATTAGTCTATCTATTAGTGTTTTTATCTATTTATGAAGTTTTCAATCTATCTATCTGTCTATCTATTGTCTATAATCTATCTATCGGTATCTCTATCTATCTGTCTATCTATCTATGTCTATCTATCTATCTATCTATCTGTATGTGATCTTTCTGTATATCTTTCTGTCTTTATGTCTTTCTATCTGTCTATCTATCTATCTGTCTATCTATTTCTATATCTAATTTTTTATCTATATATCTAACTATTTGTCTATCAATGTGTCTATATGTCTATCTATTTGTATGTCTATCCGTCTGTCAATCAATCAATCAATCTATCTTAATCAATCAATCAATCTGTTTTGTCTATTTGTTTATCTATTTGCCTATCTATCTATTTTTAGATTTATCTAACTATATATCTATCTAACTATTATCTATATATCAATATGTCTATATATCTTTTGCTGTATTCTTCTATCTATCTATATATTTTGTCAATTTGTCTACCTAATAGTCTATATGTCTATCTATCTTTCTGTCTATCTATGTCTCTATCTTTCTGTCTGTCTATCTATCTATATATCTATCTATCTCTTAAATGTCTATTTATCTATCTGTGTATCTGTCTCTCTATCTGTCTAACTTTTGTCTGTCTATCTATCTATATATTTGTTTGTTTATCTATATATTTATCTATTATTGTATATATATATATATCTATCTGTCTACTTATTGTTTGTCTATCTATCTATTATCTATCTATCTGTCAATCTATCTATTAATTTTTCTGACCATCAGTCTTTATATTTGTCTATCTATTTTTCTGTGTATCTATCCATCTATCCATCTATCTTTATGCCGGTCTATTTATCTATTTATATATCTATCTGTTTGTCTATTAATCTATGTATCAGTCTTTATATCTGTCTATCTATTTGTCTGTCTACTGTCTGTCTATATATATTTTTACGTGTTTGTTTATCTATGTATCTATCTATATGTCTATTTATCTATCTATCTGTCTATCTATCTATCTATATATCTGTTTATCTATATATCTATCTATCTATCTGTCTATATAATCTATGTATATCTAGATGTCTATCCTTTTGTTGTCTGCTCTGTCTATCTGTCTATCTATTCTAATCATATGTCTTATCTAACTGTCTATTTAATCTATCTGGGGATCTATCTCTCTATCTGTCTAACTTTAGGTCTGTTTATCTATCTATATTTGTTTGTTTATCTATCTATTTATCTATCAATGTATATATCTATCTATCTATCTGTTTATGTTGTTTGTCTATCTAGTTATTATCTATCTATCTGTCAATCTATCTATTAATTTTTCTGACCATCAGTCTGTATATTTGTCTATCTATTTTTCTGCTTGTATCTAGTCCATCTATCCCATTTGTCTTATCTGCTTTATATATTTATCTATTTATCTAATCTAGCTATTTGTCTATTATCTATGTATCAGTCCTTCTATATCTGTCCATGGCTATCCTGTTTGTCTATCTATATGTCTATTATCTATAATTGTCTATCTATAATTTTTCTATATGTCTATTTGTCTATCTACCTGTCTATCTATCTACCTGTCTGCATATCTACCTATCTATCTGTATATATATATATATATATATGTCTATCTATATGTCAGTCTATTTATTTGTCTATCTTTCTGTCTGTTTGTCTATCTATCAGTCTTTCTATCTATTTGTCTATCTGTCTATCTTTTTTCCTATATATCTATCTGTCTATATGTTTATCTATCTCGTTATCTATTTGTATGTCTATCTTTTTGTCTATATGTATGTCTATCAGTCTGTTTATTTATATGTCAATCTATTTGTCTATCAATTTGTCTGCGTATCTATCTATCTATTTGTATGTTTAATTATTTTCTCTCTTTTTCTATCCGGCTATTTATCTATCTATGTAACTATCTATCTATTTATTTTTATATTTATCTATCTATATATCTATCTATCTATATGTCTATTTATCATTTTGTCCATCATTTTATGTATATGTATATATAACTGTCTCTCTATCTATCTGTATATCTATCTATTTATCTAATTATCTATCTATTTCTCTCTCTATCTAAAGGTTTTTATAAATGTATGTTTATATGTCTTTCTATCTGCCTCTCTATTTGTCTATTTATTTGTATATTTTTTTGTCTTTCTATCTGGTTATCTATATATCTATCTATCTACTTGTCTATCTGTCTATCTGTTTGTATATCTATCTATCTATCTTACTATCTATCTGTCTAAATCACTATATGTCTATCTATTTATCTATCTACCTATCTAACTAACTATCTATCTATCTATCTATTTGTCTAATTGTCTATCTATTTGTATGTCTATTTGTCTATCTAAATGTGTGTCTTTTTGTCTATATATCTATCTGTCTATTTGTATGTCTAGTTGTCTATCTATCAATTTTTATATCTATCTATCTATCTATTAGTCTATCTTTCTGTCTATTAATTTGTTGTCTAGTATGTCTAGTTGTCTATCTATCGGTTTTTATATCTATCTATCTATCTATTAGTCTATCTTTCTATCTATTAATTTGTTGTCTATATGTTAGTCTATGTGTCAATTGTCTTTCCAATTGTCTGTCTGTCTGTCTATCTATCTGTCTCTCTATTTTTCTATGTATCTATCTATCTATATGTCTATCTATCTATTTATCTCTCTGTCTGTCTATCTATCTATCTATCTATCTGTCTGTCTATCTATCTATCTGTCTATTTGTCTGTCTATCTATTTATCTATCTATATGTCTAACTATCTATCTATTTATCTATCTATCTATCTATCTGTATGTCTGTCTGTCTATCTTTATGTCTAATAGTCTATGTATCTATCTATTTATCTATTTGTCTATTTGTCTATCTATCTTTTTTTCTTATATGTCTGTCTATCTATCTATTTATCAATCATTCTATCTTTTTCTCTATATGTCTATCTATCTGTCTGTATGTTTGTCATTATTTCAATTTGTTGATTTGTTTGTCTATCTGTCTAAATGTGTCTATCTATCTATCTTTCTGACTATTTGGCTATCTATTTGTTTGTCTATTTGTCTATCTCTTAATCTATCTGTCTATATATCAATATGTCAATCTATCTTTCTGTGATTTATCTTTATGTCTATCAATATGTATATCTATCTATGTGTCTATATTTCTATCTATTTGCTATCTATCTTTGTGTATATATATTTCTCTATCTGACTATCTATATGTCAGTTTTTACTCTGTCTATCTGTCTGTCTACCTATCTATCTATCTATATACATATATATGTATATGTTTTGTTATTTGTTTGTTTATCTATTTGTCTTTATGTATGTATATCTATCTATCTATCTATCTATCTATTTGTTTATACATCTATCTACCTGTTTATCTATTTGTCTGTCAATGTATTTGTCTATATGCATATCTAACTATCTGTGTTTGTTTATCTATCTCTCTATCTAGTTGTATATATATTTTTATATCTGTCATTGTATCTATCTGTCTATCTATCTATATATGTATCTGTCTATATATCAGTGTATTTATATATCTATCTAGCTATATGTCTATTTGTCTATCTATATATCTGTCTGTCTATATTTCTATATGACTGTCTATTTGTCTGTCAAATTATATTTTTATTTGTCTATCTATCTGTTTGTTTATCTTATCGCCTTTCTATTTTTTTATCTATTTATCTATTTGTCTATCTATTTATCTGTCTATATGTCTGTCTATCCATCTTTCTAACTTTCTATATATCTAACTGTGTATTTGTTTGTATATCTACTTATCTATTAGTCTTTCTATTATTCTATCTATTTGTGTAGTTATTTGTTTGACTATCTATATATCTATCTATATGTCTATCTATCTTTCTATCTATTTTTCTATCTATTTGTCTGACTATATGTTTGTGTATCAGTGTATCTATCTATCTATCTTTCTTTCTTTCTATCTTTATATTTGTCTATCTATCTATCTTTCAATCTTTCTATCTATCTATAATTCTAACTATCTGTCTATTGATCATTCTCTTTATCTGTATGTCTATCTATCTATAACTATTGCTAATTTATCTGTCTATCTATCTATTTATTTGTCAATATGTCTTTCTATTTTTTTGTTTATCTATCTATCAATCTTTCTATCAAGTGGCTGTCTATGTGTCTATTTAAATGTCTATCTATCTATCTGTCTTTCTATTTTCTATCTATCTATGTGTCTATATATCTCTCTCTCTATCTGTCTATCTATCAGTCTATCTATCTAGTAATCTTTCTATCTATCTATGTGAATATCTATCTTTTTCTCTAACTATCTATTGATCTATTTGTCTATATGTATTTTTATCTTTCTATTTGTCTATCTCTATATCTTTCTATTTGTCTATCTATCTATATGTCTATCTATCTGTCTATCAATATATATATATATATATATATATATATATATATATATATATATATATATATCTATTTATCTATCTGTTTATCTTTGTATCTATCTTTCTATTTGTCTATCCGTCTGTCTAGCTATCAATCTGTTTATCTATCTGTCAATCTATTTGTGAAGCTGTCAATCTCTCTGTCTATCTAACTGTCTATCCATATCTCTGTTTATCTATCTATATAGCAATCAATCTATTTGTATTTCTATCTATCTCTCTATCTATCTCTCTATCTATCTGTAAATCTATTAGTCTATCTATTTGTTTATCTATCTATCATTTTATATGTATATATTTCTATCTAACTGTCTATCTATCTATATTTCTATCTATCATTCTATATGTATGTCTTTCTGTATATCTATCTTTCTGTCTATCTAACTGTCTATCTTTCTATCTACGTGTCTATCTAACTGTCTATTTGTCTATCTATCTGTCTATCTATCTGTCTATCTATCTTTCTATTTATTTATTTGTGTATCTATCAATATGTCTATCTATCTATATATCAATGTCTCTCTATCTGTCTCTCTATGTGTATTTCTAATTGTCTATCTATCGGTCTACTATATGTCAATATATGGTTTTTCTATATGTATGTCTATCTATCTACCTATTTATTTATTTGGCTATCAATATTTCTATATATCTTTCTATCTATATGTCTATTTGTCTATCTATCTATATATTTATCTATCTATCTATCTATCTGTCTATCTTACTATCTATATGTATGCTTGTCTTTCTATTTGTCTGTCTATCTATATTTTTTTCAATCTATCAATTTGTCTATCTATTTTTATGTCTTTCTATTTGTCTATCTATCTCTCTATCTATCTATTTTTTTATCTATAAGTCTTTATGTCTATATATCTATCTATCTATCTATCTATTTATCTATCTAACTGTCTATATGTCTATCTGTCTACCTAACTATCTGACTATCTTTCTCTCTATCTTTTTGTTTATCTATCTCAATTTTCTATTTCAACTATCTGTCTGCCTATATATCTGTCAACCTATCTATGAACCTTTCTATCAATTTGTATGTCTATCTATCTATTTATCTATCTATCTATTCATCTATCTATATGTCTATCTATCTATATATCTATCTGTCTATCAGTCTATCTATCTGTCTATATGTCTATCTGTCTACCTAACTATCTGACTATCTTTCTCTCTATCTTTTTGTTTATCTATCTCAATTTTCTATTTCAACTTTCTGTCTGCCTATATATCTGTCAACCTATCTATGAACCTTTCTATCAATCTGTATGTCTATCTATCTATTTATCTATCTATCTATCTATTCATCTATCTATATGTCTATCTATCTATATATCTATCTGTCTATCTGTCTATCTATCTTTCTATATATCTATCACACATATTTATCTAAACTATCTATCTAACTATCTAACTATCTATCTGTATGTCTATTTAAGTTTCCTTTTATCTATCTATCTATCTGTATGTTTGTCTATTAGTCTATCTATCTATCTATCAGTCTATCTATCTATTTATCTATCTATCTATCTATCGATCTATCTGTTTGTTTGTCTAAGTGTCTATATGTATGTCTATCTGTCTGACTTTTTGTCTATATGACTGTGTATCTGTATGTCCATATTTCTAGTTATCTGTCTGTTTTTCTATCTATCTGTCTATTTGAATTTCTGTCTATCTGTTAGTCTATAAATAAATAAATAAATAAATCTCTCTATTTGTCTATTTGTCTATTTTTTATTTATCTATCCTATTTATTTATCTTTCTATCTATTGTCTATCTATTTATCTATCTATCTGTCTATCTATATATCTATCTATCTATCTATCAATGTGTATATTAGGCTTTTTATCTAACTTTCTATCTATATTGTCTAAATGTCTAACTATATGTCTATCTATCTTTCTGTTTATCTATCTATCTGTCTGTTTGTATACATGTCTGTCTATTTGTCTATCTTTTTTTCTATCTATTTGACTATCTATTTGTGGGCTATTTTTCTGTGTCTGTCTGTCTATCTTTTATATATATGTCTATATATCTATATGTGTATCTATGTATCTATCTATTTGTCTATCTATCTGTCTATAAATCTAGCTATCTATATGTATATATATCTATCTATTAGTCAATCTATCTGTTTGTCTCTCTATCTCTCTTTCTTTGTGTATATCTATTTATCTATTTATTTTTTCATCTATCTATCTATCTATCTATTTATCTGCTTATCTATTTGTCTATCTATCTATTTATCTATATGTCAGTCTATATATATATCTATCTGTGTGGCTATCTCTCTGTCTAATTGTGTATCTATCAATTTGTCTATTAGTATTTCTATCTGTCTATCTATCTATAAATCTATATGTCTTATATCTATCTGTTCATCTTTTTAACTATATGTCTGTCTATCTATCTTTCTATCTATATCTCTATCTAACAGTCTATCTATCTATCTATTTATTTGTCTGTCAGTTTGTCTATATATCTATCTGTCTATCTATCTATCTAATTATCTGTCTATCTATCTATCTACCTGTCTATCTATCTATCTATCTGCTTGCCTATATGTCTGTTTGTCTATCTGTCTAACTGTCTATTTATTTATTTATCTATCTATCTGTCTATCTGTTTGTTTATCTGTATATCTATAGGTCTGTCTATCTTTCTCCCTATCAGTCTATCTATCTTTATATCTAATTTTCTATCAATATATCTATATATATGTCTTTATATATTTTTTTATATTTTTTTGTTTATCTGTCTGTTTATATGTCTATTTATCTATCTATCTATCTGTTTATCTATCTATCTATTTGTCTCTCTAGCTATCTATTTATCTATCTATCTGTCTGTCTATCTGTCTAGCTATCTGTTTATCTATCTATCTATCTATGTGTCTATGTGTCTATCTATCTATCTATCTATCTATCAATCTTTCTATCCGTCTGTCTATTTGTCAGTCTATATGTCTGGCTATATGACCGACTATATGATGTCTATCTAATAGTCTTTCTTTCTGTCTATATTACTATATATCTATCTATCTATCTGTCTATCTATTTGTCTCTCTATCTTTATATTTATATATTTGTCTCTCTATCTTTCTCTTTTTATGTCTCTATCTATGTCTATCTATCGGTAAGTATATCTATCTATCTATTTGTCAATATATTTGTCTATCTGTCTATATATCTGTATATCTATTTATTTTGTTGTCTCTCTCTATGTTTATCTATCTCTCTATCTATTTATTAGTATATCTATCAGTCTTTCAATCTTTCTTTCTATATGTATGTCTATATGTGTGAATATTTGTCTATATATCTTTCTTTCTATCTAACTATCTACCTGTCTGTTTATCAATTTATTTATTTGGATGGCTATCTATTTGTATATCTTTTTGTCTATCTATCTATCTATCGATCTATTTGTCTATATTTTTATCTTTCTATCTAATTGTCTATATAATTTATTTATCTATCTGTCTATCTGTATGTCTATCTATCTATCTGTCTGTCTATCTATCTATCAATCTATCTATCTATTTATCTTTCTACCTACCTATCTATCTATCTTTCTATCTTTCTATATATCTGTTTGTATATCTATCTTTCTATCTATATGTCTATCTGTCTGTCTTTTATCTATATGTCTATTTTTCTGTCTATTTGTTTGTTTATCTATGTTTTTATCTATCTTTTTACCTTTCTATGTATTTATCTATCTGTCTATCTATCTATATATCTATTTGTCTATCAATTAGTTGATATGTCTATCTATCTGTCTGTCTATCTTTTTTGTCATTTGATCTATCTATCTGTCTGTCTATCTTTATGTCTTTATATCAATCTATCCATCCGTCTATCTGTCTGTCTATCTATATGTCTATCTACCAATCTATATGTCAATCTATGTGTCTATTTATTTGTTTGTCTATCTATTTGACGATTTGACAATATATCTTTCTGACTATATATCTATCTATCTATCTATTTGAGTATATGTCTATCTCTATGTCTATCTGTTTGTTTATCTGTCTGTCCATCTATTTGTCTATCTTTCTGTTTGTCTGTCTATCTATATTCTTTTGTGTTTGTCTATCTATCTATCTTTATAACTTTTTATCTGTTTGTCTATATGTCTATCTATATGCATGTCTATCTATATGTCTATTTGTATTTCTATATGTCTTTTTATCTATTAGTCTATTTGTCTATCTATCTATGTATCTATCTGTCTATCTATCTATCTATCTATGTATCAGTTTTTCTATGTGTCTATCAATATGTATATTTATCAATTTTTCTATCTGTCTGTCTATCAATATTTCTATCTATCTTTCTATCTATCAGTCTATCTTTTAGTCTATCAGTTTGTAGAATTGTTAGTCTATCTGTATGTCTATCTATCTATCTATATGTTTGTATATCTGTATATCTATATATTTGTCTCTCTGTTTATATATTTGTCTAACTATCATTCTATCTATCTATCTATGTATCTATCTATCTATTTGTCTATCTATTTTTATATCTATTTGTCTATCTATGTATTTGTCTACATGGCTATCTAACTGCTATCTAGTTATCTGTCTATGTATTGATTTTCCTATATATATGTCTATCAATCATTCTATTTGTTTATTTATATGTCTGTCTATATGTCAAACGATCTATCTGTATATCTATCTATCTATCTTTCTGTCTATCTATCTTTTTATCTATTTGCTATCTATCTGTATTTATGGATGTATATCCGTCTGTCTATCTATCTGTTCTATCTATCTGTATGTCTATATATCTATTTTCTATCTGTCTGTCTATATGTCTATCTATCTTTATGTCAATCTATCACTTTTTCTATATAATTATCTATATGTCTTTCTATCTATTTGTCTATCTATCTATTTGTCTATCTATATATCTATCTATCTATTTGTATTTCTATCTAGCTATATATATACTATCTATCTATCTATCTAGCTATTTATCTATCTCTCTATGTCTATTTATATATTAGTCTATTTGTCTATATATCTATGTGTCTATCTGTCTATCTATCTTTCTATTAGTTTATCTAACTAACAAACAAACTAACTATATGTCTATCTTTTAGTCTAACTGTCTGCCTATCTATCTATCTATCTTTGCATCTATCTGTCTGTCTATTTGTCTTTCTATTTCTCTCTCTCTCTATTTATCTATGTATCTCTAGATATGTTCTATCTATGTGTCTATCCATCTGTCTATCTATCTGTACAACTATTTGTATGTCTATCTGTCTAGTTATGTATTTGTCTATATATCTATCTATCTACTAGTTTATATGATTATTTATCAATCTGTCTATCTATCTATTTATCTATCTGTATATATATCTGTATGATTGTCTATCTATCTGCCTATCTATCTATCTATCTATCTATGTTTCTATCTGTTTGTTTATCTGATTGTCTATCTGATTGTTTATCTGTCGATCTATCTATTTGTCTACTACATTTTTTGAATCTATCTATCTATGTCTTTCTATTGTTTTGTCTATCAGTCTCTCTATATGTCTGACTATTTATCTATCAATCTATATATCTATCTTTCTATTTATTATTAATCAATTAGTTTGTCTATTTGTCTGTCTATTTGTCTATCTATCTGTCTGTCTATCTATCTATCTGTCTATCTTTCTATGTATTTATCTATATGTCTATCTTTCTATCTCTCTACATGTATGTCTATTTCTCTATCTATCTGTCTATGTATCTGTTTATCTTTCTGTCTATATATCTTTTATCTCTCTTTATCTATCTATCTATTTATCTATATATCTATATATATTTCAATCTTTCTATTTGTCTTCAATCAATCAATCAATCAATCTGTCTGTCTGTCTATCTATCTATCTATTTGTTTTTCTATTTGTCTATCAATCTATATGTCTATATATCCGTCTATCTATCTATCCATTTGTCTGTATATCTTTCGGTCTATACGTCTATCTATTTATCTATCTATCTATCTATCTATTTATTTATCTATCTATCTATCGATTTGTCTATATATCTTTCTATCTATTTGCGTATCTTTTGTCTATCTTTTAATCTATCAGTCTATCTAACTATCTATCTATCTGTCTGTCTATATGTCTATATATCTATCTGTCTATCTATATGTTTTTGTATCTATCTATCTATCTTACTATCTATATGTCTGTCTGTCTATCTATCTATCTCTATTTATATTTATTTGTCTACCTGTCTATTAATCTATCAGTCTATCTATCTGTCAATCTGTGTATCTATCTATCTTTCTATATATCTTTCTACTTGGTGGCTATATAACTATCTATTTGTCTATCTATCTATCTATCTTTATGTCTATATGTCTGTCTATCTTTCTATCTATATGTGTGTCTATCTATCTGTCTATCTGTCAATCTATCTTTTTATCTAGCTATATGTCTATCTTTCTCTCTATATGTCTGTCTATCTGTCATTGTATCTATCTGTCAACTTTTTGTCTATCTATCTATTTATCTATTTGTCTATCTGTATGTCTATCAATCTATCAATCTTTCTAATTGTCGATCAATATATCTATCTATATGTCTAATTTTATACTTATCTTGTTGTCTATCTTTCTATGTGTTTAACTATCTATCTATCTATTTATCTCTCTATCTGTCTATCTCTCTGTCTATTTGTACTTCTATTTATCTATCTGTCTGTCTATCTATCTATCTGTCTGTCTATCAATCTATCTATCTATCAGTCTAACTATCTGTCTATATGTTCTATCTATCTGTTTGGCTATATGTGTGCCTATCTATCTATCTATATATCTATCTATCTTTCTATGTCTATCTAATTATCTATCTATCTATTTTACTATATGTCTATCTATCTATCTATATGTCTATCTATTTATCTGTCTATCTATCTGTCTATCTATCTATCTTTTTTTATCTGGTTGTCTATCCTATCTCTCTATCTGTCTATATATATCTCTCTCTATCTTTATGTCTATCTGTCTGTTTATCTATTAGTCTATTTGCTGGCCAATCTATTTGTATATCTGTCTATCTATCTATCTATCTATTTGTCAATCTATTTGTTAGTCTATTTGATTATCTATCTTTTAGTCTATCTGTCTGTCTATATATAAGGTATATCTATTTATGTATCTGTCTGTCTGTCTATTTGTCTATCTGTTTTTTAATCTATATGTCTCTCTATCATTCTATATATATATATATATATATATATATATATATATGTCTATATAACTATATGTCTATTTGTAATCTGTTCAATAATCTATCTATCTATCTATGTATGTATCTATCTGCTTATTTATATGTCAATCTATCTATCTGTCTATCTATTTATGTATCTATATATATAGATATATATCTGTCTGTGTGTCTAATAATCGATCTGTCTTTTATCAATCTGTTTATATATCTTTCTATCTTTTGTCTATCTGTGTGTATCAGTCTATATATCAATCTTTCTATCTGTCAATCAATCTGTCTGACTATATGTCTATCTGTCTTTCTAGTTGTCTATATATCTATCTATCAGTTTATCTATTTGTATGTCTTTCTATCTACCTATCGTTCTATCTATCTATCTATCTTTCTATCTATAAGTCTATCTATATGTCTATCTGTCTATCTGTCTGTCTATCTATCTATCTATCTATCTATCTATCTATCTGTATGTCTGTCTGTCTGGCTGCCTATCTGCCAATCTATCTGTCTTCCTATCAATCTTTCTATCTAACTATCTATCTATATATCAGTCTATATATTAGTCTTTCTATTTGTCTATCTATCTATCTATCTATCTGTCTGTCTGTCTGTCTATCTATCTGTCTGTCTATCTGTCTGTCTATCTATCTATCTATCTGTCTGTCTATCGATCTATCTCTATCGATCTGGCTATTTATCTAACTGTCAATCTATTTGTCTCTCTTTATATTTATCTGTCTATCTATCTATCTATCTATCTATCTATCTATCTGTCTGTTTATCTATCTATTTGTTTGTTTAATTAACTATCTATCTTTTATCTTTTATCTGTCTATCTGTGTTTCTATCTATCTATCTGTCTGTCTATCTATCTTTGTGTCTTTATATTTGTCTATCCCTTTGTATATCTGTCTATCTTTTTGTCTATCTTTTTTTTTAAATATTATTTTATTAATAATAACGCTCTCTTTTGGCGGAGGAATACCGTTAATACAAACTATCATCTACCCTTAGCCCTTTTACACCCATTCTTCAAATAAAATAAAATACATTTGACCAATCTAATAAAATGTAATTTTATTTGTGCTATGGCTATGCTAATATATGACCCCTATCTTTACCTTTTTGTCCAAGAAGAAATTCCTTCTGAAAGTTAATGACTATCCTTATAATGATAGCTTATCCCTTGTCTTGCTTTAACGATCTTTCGATGGCTATAATAAGCTTTATTTTTCTTCTTTCTATATATCGGTGCTTCAACAGTTTGTTATCTCTTTAAATCTAAATGTGATTATCCCTCCAGCATTTTTAGCTAACTCCTTCCACTGTCTTATAATGATAACTGGGATTTTGAACATCTTTATAAGTTGTCCTCCCATGTAATTAATTATTGAATGCTGTTATTTATATTCATTCACCTGCACTTTTTTCCTGCACAAGATCAAATCTATTATACAGATTGCATCAGACTTAAATCAATTATCAATTTGACTTGTATCCCCCTTCCCTGTTTGGATCAATTATCAATATGACTTGAAGCATCAAGTACATCTCCATTGCAGTTCTGATTTTTTTGAAATGTTCTACTTTCTTCCAACTTTTTGATTTTCATTCCTTCACTATCCTCTTTAACCCACATAGATTGGACCTATTTAATATAGACTTCCTATATACAACAGAAAAAGACTTCCAACAACTACCAGCATCACACACTTAATAACACAGACCTCCAGAAAGACAACACAGACTTCCAGCATATATAATACCCACTACTAACAATACCATTTAAACATATATAACCTTCCAATCAGAATAGTCCATCACACTACGGACAAGCAGAACAATATGTACCTTCAGAGCATACAACACATCTATAAATCCATTATCTTTTCCCAAATCAATCCCCTGATGTTATTTCAATTAATTTCAATTTCTTCCTTCTTTCTACCTGTAGAAAAAAATAGAAAAGTAGGAAAAAAAACAAACAGAAAAACAAAAGCCACTTACCTTATCTCGATTGCCCCTCAAGACCAGGGTGATCTCTTATACGGGCTTATTTTCCTATTTGAATGGAATGTTCTAATTAATATTTTTATTTTTTCTAATATAAGGAAACTCTTTTTTCCCTCTTTAGCTAAAATATCTGCTAATGCATTCGCCTCTGTGAAAATGAGCTTTATAGAAAAGTTTAACAATTTCATATCATTTAAAATATCCTCTATGTCATCTTCATATTTCCACATCATAGTCTGCTTTTTGATTAAATTAACAACAATTTTCGAATCTATTTGAATATCTATATCTTTAATTTCTAGTTTTCTACATAACTTATTACCCTCTCTTAAAGCTACTATTAGCCGTTCTTTTGAGTCTTTAATAACTCCTCCACCTCCTGCTTCGCCCATATCTCTATCGAAGCTACCATCTGTGTTTAGAGCTATCCTACCTTGAGGTGGTTTTTCCCATTTTATACATATTACTTTAAAATGTTTAGGCTGATGTTCTTTTAGATTCCAAAAAATTAAAGTTTCTTTATCCCACTTCGAGCCTTGACTTTTTATAGGGTACAATTCTGAAAATTTACTTGTTTCTTCTTTAATATCTTTCTAGATATCTTCTATTATCATCTTATGATCTTCAAATCTACTTTTATTTCTAGCCTTCCAAATGCACCAGATAACTAATAATGGAACATTAATTTTAATCCATTTCTCAACTGGACTAGAAACTTTTAGGTTAATCCATTTCTGAAGCCTACGTTGCAAGTTTAGATGTTCATATTTTAAATTCATTTCTAAACCTAGTCTTTTCCATAGCTCCGCTGCTACTCTCTCATGTGAAAGGAGATGATCCAATGTTTCAATTTCATTTAAGCAACACTCGCATCTAGATACGAGTTTAATACCTTTTTCTTTAAATTATTGTCAATTGGGATAATATTAGATAAAACTTTCCACATGAAAGTTTTAATTTTATGTGGATTATCATTATTCCAAGCCCATTTGAATAATTTATGTTCGGTTAACTTTTTTTCTTAATTCATTTTTGACCATTTTTTGTGAGAATGCTCCATCCGAGCTTAAAATCCATTTTCATCCTTTTTTAGTAAGTGTAGAAAATCTATCAACTAATTCTTTTTGCTTAAGCATTTGTGTCCATATCTGTGAACACTTATTTTTATTCTTTACTTTATTGATATCATCCTTAATACAATATTTTGCCCTCATTAATTTTGACCATAGACTGTTATTTTCTTTCAACCTCCACCATCTCTTGCTTGCACCTGCTTTTGCTAAATCTATAAGATTAACAAAACCCAATCCAGCTTCTTGAACTAGCTAGCATAAGTCTCTCCATTTTTTCCAATGTAATTTATATTTGCCGTCTTTTTTTCCCCATAAAAAGTTAGCTAATTCTTTTTTGATTTTCTTAATAATACAAATTGAAGGTTGAATTATCATAATATTATGCATTAGAAGACTTTCTAAAATGTGTTTTATTAATGTAATTCTACCCCCCATACTTAAATATTCCTCTTTCCATCCCGAGATTTTTTTTTTAATTTATCTAATAAAAATTCTAAATATACTATCTTAAGTTTACCTTCATATATCGGGCAGCCCAAATAGATCATTTCTTTTTTATTATGGGAGAAACCTGAAATGTTTTTGATTTTATGAGCTAATGCAATTGGAGCCTTATGTGATATATTGTATTGGCATTTTTTTTATTTAATTTTTGACCTGTTTCTTCCTCCATTCATTTCAATAAGTCATCAGATTATGTAGTGATTTTCTACTTCCATTAGTGAATATAATTACATCATCTGCATATTCAAGAAAACTCACTAATGGAGTGTTCCTCGGCTGTCTGAATGTGCCTATCCTACCCTTCCTCATTTTATCTTTAAGGTTAACTATTAAGAGTTCCACATAAATGTTAAATAATGATGGTGAAAGTGGATCACCCTGTCTTAAACCTCTAACTGGAATTATTTTCTCTCCTACCTTTCCATTTTTGATAATTCTAGCCCATGTATTAGAAATACATCTATAAATCAAATATATCCATGTTTCAGAGAAACTCATCTTTCTCATGATAGAATAGTGAATGCTCCATTCTACTCTATCAAAAGCCTTGAATAGATCTAATTTTATAATAACATTTTGCCCTCTTGATTTGGATCTTATTTCTCTACTCATCTCTTTAGCCAAGTATATATTTTCCATTATTAATCTATTTTTCATAAAACTAGTTTGTTCTTCAGAAATAATCTTAGGTAAAATTGAATTTAATCTATTTTGTAAAATTTTAGAAACAATTTTGTAAATAGTGTTGCATAGGCTTATTGGTCTAAAATCTTCTCCTTTCTGTGGATTCTTTATTTTAGGTATAAGAATAATATGAAAACTTCCCCATTTTTTTCCAAATTCAGCCACACAAAATATACTATTAAGCACGTTTTCTATATCCTTCTTTATTATATCCCAACAGGCTTGGAAAAAATAGTTGTTCCATCCATCCGGTCCAGCTGCACTATCTTTGTTCATACTATATATCATTGTTTTAATTTCTTCTTCTTCTGGATGCTTATTAAGCATGTTATTATCTTCTATGATGATTTTATTTTCTATGTTTTTTTAAAGTGAATTTCCTTTAAGTTCTCTTGTTCCACTTAATTGGTTTTCAAAAAATTTTGGGAAATAGTTTTGAATGTCTGAATCTTTTTCAAGCCATTCTTCCCTATTATCTTTAATACCTCTAATTCTATGTTTCTGATATTTTAACATAGCTATTTTTTGAAAAAACTTTGTATTTTTATCCCCTTCTTTAAGTCATTTAATTTTAGATTTTTGTTTCCAAAAAACCTCTTCCATTAATATTTTTAGATTTAATTCTGCTTGTGTTTTGCTAAGAGCACTTCTATTATCTATATTTTGAGTTTTTTCAAATTTTATTTCTCTTTTTAATACTAGTTCCTCTGCATTTCTTATATTTTTTATTATATTCCCAAAAGTATTCTTATTCCACTTTTTTAATTCAACTTTTAATCTACTCAACTATTATTTAATATTTGAATAGGATTTCCTAATGTTTCTTTATTCCAAGACTGTTTCACTATCTTTAAAAAATCATGGTGTAAACACCAAGAATTCTGGAATCTAAAGGAACCTCCTATATGAGTAGATTTTTTAATCGTGATTAATAATGGGCTGTGATCATAGCAGGTTCTGTTTAAGTGCTTCACTTCTATAGAGCCAACTTGATCTAGCCATTTAAAATTAAATAAAACTCTATCCAGTCTCGCCCATATTGTGTCTTTTTTCCTCCAGTTGTTACACCATGTAAACTGTGAGCCTAAAAATTTAGCTTCTATTAAATTTGTTTTATTTATTATATCATTAAAGTGAGACATCCCTCCTTTATTAGGTGTCCTACCACCCTTCTTTTCTTTAATGCTTCTAACTATATTAAAATCTCCACCAATAATCCAAGGCTTTTTTTCCATCGAAATTTTATTCATTTCCTCCCATAATTCTTTTCTCTCTTCTCTTTTATTATTTGCATAAATTATTGTTATTATTTCATTTTCATCTTGACTTAAGCTAAAGTTTATTAATTGATTAGTTTCTTTTAATATTTTTATATGTAAGTTATCTTTCCATCAGATCCAAATTTTTCCATTATTATTAGCATACCCATTTTCAAATCCTAATAAATTTCTATAATAATTTAGATGAGCTTTATCCACCATAGGTTCAGCTATCGAAATTAGATAAATTTTATGCATATATATTAGTTTTTTTAATCTATTTCTTGACGGGGGGTTTGCTATTCCCCTAATATTCCAATAGATGTACTTATACATCTCTTATGAATTTAGCCTGTGCTCTAGTGGTGCATTTAGTTTTGTATACCTTATTCAAATGCTTTTTTTTCATGCTTCTAGGTATTCTTATTGAGTTTAGTTCTTGTTCCTTCTCATCCTTCCAAACCCTACCCAATTGAATGGCCATTATTTTTAGTTCTTCAATTGCCCAATCTCTATTTACCATTTTTTGTTTTAGCTTGAGTTTTTCTATATTAATGTCATCGTTATTGATACTAATTTTCCGCTCATTGTCTTCCCCATCCGTATAGAGGGAAGTCAAGCTTTTTATTTCTGATTCCTCATCTGAATCTTCTTCAACCAGCACTGCCCAGCTTTTATTTTTTTGTTTCTTATTTTTCATTTGATTTCTTGTTCTCCTATTTAGCTCTGAAATTTTTTTCATCATTTCTTTCCATTTAGCATTTTCTATGGATACTGTTCTTTCCTCTTCACTATACTGCCTATTATATTCAATTAATTTTTGATCTTTAACTTCTTTATTTTGTATATCTGTTTGGACAATGGGTTGAGGTTTTTTTTGATATTTAACCATTTCTCCTTTACTTTCAAATGCTCTTTTCTTCTCTTCTAGATTTTGTTTATTTTCCAAACATACCTCTATAGCATGACCCATCTTTCTGCAGCATGCACAAAAAGGAGGGAGGTATTCTGGAATAATAGTTTGCCAAAAACCACCTCCTCCTGTGTTTCCAATCCATATACGATGAGGAAGAGATTTCTGTAAGTCCACCTCTACACAGATTCTTGCAACACTCGGTCTAGAGAGTGTTGCCGTAGCACCATCAAGAAGAAGAGGAGAGCCCAAAACACACGCAATACGATATAATGCTAATTTATCAAAATAATGAATCAGGAGCATATGTAATAGAATCCATACCATGGCCAATGACGATTCCTCCTTTGTGTTAAATTCTAGAGTGCATTTAAAGGTTCTCATGGGGTATCCCATGATATACCAGACTCCTTTCAACCATAAGCGATGGAAATCCTCCTCGGAATAAAGTTTGTTATAACACATGCTTCTCATCAATCAATCCAATTTTAATCAAGGTTTTGAGTTTTGATGATTCGAAGAATGCCCTAATATCATCAATACGCGGACTTCCATGTGAAAATTTTCTCACAAGCGTGTGTGTGTGAGTTGCAGAGAACTTATGAATTTCCTCGCCCGAGAAGAATATCGAGGGTTCCTCGATATTTTTTTCTTGAAATTGCGAGAAGCTCACGATAGGGGGCATGGTTTTTCTAATAAAATCAGAAAAGGACTTCTTATTAACTAAGTAATCAAATTCCATTGCAATTATCTCAAAACTTGCTTCTTCTTCTACCCAATTGTAGGTTTCTCTCTCTAGGAAACTGGTTCTCTCTCTAACAAGTTGAGAGCATTTCAAGAAGAGATTTTCTATAATACTGATCTTTTTGTCTATCTATTTGTCAGTCTATCTATCGTCGATTTGCTATCTTTCTTTCTTTATGTCTATCTATCTTTCTGTCTACCTATCTTTCTATCTGTCTGTGTATCTATATATCTATCTATCTATTTATTTGTCTCTCTATCTGTCTATATCTATTTGTCTATATGTTTTTTTATCTATCTATATGTCTCTTTATCTATCTATATATATATATATATATATCAATCAATCAATCAATCAATCAATCTTTCTATCAATCTGTCTATTTATCTGTCAATCTATCTTTCTATCTATTTATCTATTTTTTTATTTTTATATCTGTCTATCTGTCTATCTATCTATTTATATTTTTATTTGTATATCTTTCTGTCTATTTGTCAGTTTATCTATCTATCTATTTGTGTATCTATTTCTATATCTCTCAATCTATCTATCGATCTATTTGTCTATTTAACTATCTGTCTGTCTGTTTGTCTATATGTTTATGTATATATTTGTCTATCTATCTGTCTGTCTATCTGTCTGTCTATCTGTCTATCTATCTCTCTATCTATCTATCTATCTATATGTCTGTCTATTTTTATGTCTATCTGTGTGTATATAACTCTATCTATAACTCTTTCTATCTTCTAGTCTAGCTGTCTATCTATATGTTTGACTATTTGTCTATCAGTCTATCTATCTATATGTATATTTATATATCTATCTATCTATCTATCTTTCTGTCTATCTGTGTGTCTATTAGTTTATCTATCAGTCTTTTTATCTGTCGGTCAACTGTCTGACTATTTGTCTGACTATCTATCTATCTGGTTGTCTATATATATGTCTATCAGTTTATCTATCTATCAATCTGTTAATCTGTCTATCTATCTATCTGTTAATTTGTCTATCTATCTATCTTTCTTTCTGTCTATATGTCTATATGTCTGTCTATTTGTCTATCTATCTGTCTATCTATCTATTTATCTGTCTATCTATCTTTGTGTCTGTTTATCTGTCTGTTTATCAATATGTCTATCTATCTGTCTATCTATATATCTATTAGTCTATTTATTAGACTTTGTATATATATATATATATATATATCTGTCTGTCTATCTAACTATCAATCTATTTGTCTATCTTTCTGATTGTCTGTCTATCTATCTTTCTTTATATCTGTCAATCTTTTTGTTTGTCAAATTAACTGTCTATCTTTTATCTTATATCTGTCTAACTATCTTTCTATCAGTCTTTCTATCTGTTTCTCAATCTATTTGTCTATCTATCTGTCTTTCTGTATATCTTTGTGTTTATCTATCTGTCTATATCTTTTTGTATTTGTCTATCTATTTGTCTATCTATGTGTCTATCTATTTGTCTATCTTTCGTTGATTTGTCGAGCTATCTTTCTATCTTTCTATCTACCTATCTTTCTATCTGTCTGTCTGTCTATCGGTCTATTTATCTGTCTGTCTGTCTATCGGTCTATTTATCTGTCTGTCTGTCTATCGGTCTATTTATCTGTCTGTCTATCTGTCTAAATATCTATTTGTCTATATGTTTGTCTATCTTTCTGTATGTATGTCTGTCAATCTTTCTATTTATCCGACTATCTATCACTCTAACTATCTGTCTATCTATTTGTCTGTCTATTTGTCAGTCTATTTGTCTATCAATTTATCTGTCTATCTGTCTATCTATTTGACTACTACCTGTCTATGTGTCTGTCTATTTGTCTATCTATCTGTGTATCTATCTGTGTATCTATCTATCTTTCAATTTGTCTATCTATTAATCTGTGTATTTGTCTATGAATCTGTCTGTATATTTGTCTATCTATCTATCTGTCTGTCTATCTATCTATGTATCTATCTTGCTATTTATCTGTCAATCTGTCTGTATATATGATTATCTATCTGTCAGTCTATATGATTGTCTTTATGTCTATCTATTAGTCTATCTTTCTATCCATATATCTGTTTGTCTATATGTCTGTCTATATGTCTATCTAAGTGTCTATATATCTGTCTATTTATCTATCAATCTGTCTATCTGACTCTCTATCTAGTTGTCTATATGTCAATCTATCTGTCTGTCTATCTATCTATTTGTCTAACTATATGTCTACCTGTCTATTTATATATATATCTAACAATTTAATTTGTCTATGTATCTATGTGTCTATCTGTCTGTCTATCTTTATGTCTATCATTCTGTCTATTTGATAGACAGAAATATAGACAAAAAGACATATAGATACATAGACAAATAGACAAACTAATAGATAAACTATTAGAGATATAAACATACAAATAGATAGACATCTTGACAGATATATAGACAGATAGATAGACAGTCTGATAGATAGACATATAGAAAGACAGATAGACAGATATATAGACAGATAAATAAACAGACTGTTAGATAGATAGATAGAGAAATAGATAGACATACAGTTATACAAATAATTAGAAAGACATATAGTTAGACAAATAGACAGATAGACAGATAAATACATAGATTGGCAGAGAGATCAACAGACATAAATACAAATAGATAGATAGACAGATAATTAGATAGATAGATAGACAGATAGATGTACACAGATACAAATAGATAGGCAGAATGATAAAGTGTCAATAGATAGAAAAATAGACAAAAAGATAGACATATAGATAAATAGACATATAGTCTGACATATAGATTGATAGATATACACACAGATAGAAATACAGACTGACTTACTGATTGATAGACAGATAGATAGACAGATGGACATATAGATAGACAAATAGATAAGCAGACAAATAGATAGATAGATAAACAGACAAATAGACAGACTGATAAACAGACATTAGACAGATTGATAAACAGACAAATAGATAGACTGATAAACAGACAAATAGACAAACAGATAGAAAGACACATATAGAGTTAGTTAGATATATAGATAGATATACAAATAGATCAATAGATAGATAAATAGAGAGATAGACAGATAGATAGATATATAGACAGATATACAAACAGATAGACAAACAATATATATAGATAATTAGACAGCCCAATAGACAGGCAGATAGATAGATTGACAGACATATAGAAAGAAAGATAGATAGACAGATAGAGAGATATACAGATAGATATACAGACAGTTACATAGACAGACAGACAGACAATTAGACATAATAAAGATAGATAGATTGATAGACATATAGATAGGCAACTAGACATATAGTTAGACAAACAAATAAACAGATAGATATATAAAAAAATTGATAGAAAGATAGACTGATAGATAGTTAGATATATAAACTGATATATAGACAGACATTTAGAAAGACTGATAGACAAACAAATAGATAAATAGATTGACAGACAAATAGATTGGCAGATAGACAGATAGATAGACATATAGAAAGATAAATATATATACATATAGATAGATAGACATATAGATAGTCAGATTGATAGATTGATAGACAGACAGAAAGACATACAGATAGACAAATAGATAGAAAGATAAATAGAGAGATAAATATATATACAAACAAATAAATAGATATATGGCATATATATAGAGAACTAGATAGACTGACATATAGACAGATAGATATATAGATAGATGGATAAACAGATATAAAGAGAGATAGAGAGACAGATAAACATATAGATATATAGATAGACATACAAATAGACATCCAGATAGACAGACAGATAGCAGACAGATGGAGATACAAATAGACAGACAGATAGACAAGATAGATAGATAGATAGACAGTTAGATAGATAATCTATTAGACAGATCGAGAGATAGATAGATAGATATATAGATAAACAAATATATAGATAGACCGACAGAAAGATTGGCAGACATATAGATAGACAATTAGATAGAAAGATACACAGACAATTAAAAATAGATAGACAAATAGACAGACAGACATATAGACAGACATACAAATAAACAGACAGATAGATAGACAAACATATAGAAATACTGATAGATAGATAAAAAATCAGATAGATAGACAGTTAGACAGATAAAGATATATAGACAAATTAATGTACTGATAGATAGACAAACAAACAGATAGATAGCTATATAAATAGGAAGGTATATATATAGCTAGACAGATAGACAAAGAGATAGCCATATGGATAGACAAATAGATAGATAGATAAACATATAGATAGACAAACATATAGATAGACAGATAGATAGACAGAAAGCTAGATAGATAGATAGAATGATAGAGAGACAGATAGACATATATATAGATAAATAGATAGATAGACAAATAGAGAGACGAATAGATAATAGAAGATAGATAATTAGATAGACAGACTAATAGATATTCAAATAAACAAACAAATAGATTGATAGATTAATAATCAGATAGATAGAAAAATATATAGACAAATAGATAGACCGACAGATAAACATACATATAAATTGATAGCTAGACAAATAGATAGACAGAAAGATAGACAGATAGTTAGACAAAAAGATAGATAGACAGATAGACAAATAGACAGATAGATAGACAAATATACAGACAGATAGACAGATACATAGATAGATAGGTAGTTAGACATATAGTTAAATAGACTAATAGATAGACAGATAGACAAATAGAAAGTTAGATAGATAGACAAATAAATATACAAATAGATAAACATACAAATTTACAAACATATAGATAGATAGATAAATAGACAGATAGATAGGCACATAGATTGACAGATAAATAGAGAGACAGATACAAAAATAGATAGACAGATAGACTAACATATACACAAATAGATATATAAACAGAATGACACACAGATAGGCTGATATATAGACAGATAGATTGGCATACAGGTAAAATGATAGATAGACATACACATAGATAGACAAATAGAGAATTAAATAGAGAGATATATAAACTGATAGATATATAGACATATAAATAGATAGACAGACATAAAGATACAAATATAAATAGATAAAGAGATAGATAAACAAAAAGATAGAAAAATATAAAGATAAATAGGTTGATTGACATATAGAAAATAGATAGACAGACAGATGGATATATAGATAGTCAAATAAATTGACAAATTGATAGACATATAGATAGACTGACATATAGAAAGATAGAAAGAGAGTTAAATAGTCAGATAGATAGACAGATAGACAGACATACAGTTAGACAAACAGATACACAGTCAATTAGATAGAAAAATAGATAGACATATAGATAGATAGATAAATAGATAAATAGACAGACAGGTAGTCAGACATATAGACAAACAAATAGATAGATCGGCAGGCATATAGATAGATATACAAATAGACATATAGAAAGAAAGATATACAAACAGATAGATAGATAGATAGATAGACACATAGATAGACAGATAGATAAAAAATAGATAGACAAACAAGTAGAAACACAAATAGACAGACAGATTGACAGAAATGTAGATAAATAGACAGAATGTTAGATTGATAGATATATAGATATACATATAGACTGGTAGATAGACAGAGGCATATAAAAAAATACAAAGAGATATGTGAAACAGATATACAGATAGACACATAGATAGATAGATAGATAGATATAAAGAAAAATAGACAAACAAATAGAAAGAAAGAAAGACAGACTAACAGAAAGATAGACAGATAGATATATAGACCGATATAGAGATAGACAGATAGATAGATTGAGACATAGAAAGACAAATAGTCAAACATATAGAAAGATAGACAGAGAGACCAATAGATAAACATATAGGTGAAAAAAATAGATAAACAGATAGACAAATAGATAGATAGACAGATAGATAGATAGATATACATATAAAAAGAATGAAAGATAGACTGATAGAAAGAAAGATAGATAGACACATAGACAGGTAGATAAATAGACATATAGACAGACAGACAGATAGATAGACAGACTTACTAATTGATAGAGATACAAATAGATATACATCCACACACATAGATAGATTGACATTTAGATATACAAATAAATAGATAGATAGATAGATAGACAAAGTGATAGACAAATAGAAAGACATACAGATAGATAGACAGATATATAGATAGATAGACAGATATATAGATAGATAGACAGATATATAGATAGATAGACATGGAGACAAATAGATAGACAGATAGTTAGTCATATAGATAGATAGATCGATCGACCGATAGATAGAAATATAGACAAACATATATACAGAAATATAGACAAACATGTAGGCAGACAAAAAGACAGATAGATAGATAGATAGTAAAAAAATAGACAAATAGATAGATTTATTGATAGATAGAAAGATATATAGATAGAAGATAGATAGATAGACACACAAATAGACAGCCATATAGACAAATAGATAGACAGACATATAGACAGAGAGATAGATAGATAGATATATAATAGATAGATAGATTGCTAGACAGATAGATAGATAGATAGATATAGAGATAGATAGATAGATAGACAGACAGATAGATAGATAGACAAATAGATAGATAAACAAATTTATAGACATATAGATAGATAGATAGATAGATAGACTGATAGACAAACCATATAGATAGACAAATAGACTGACAGACACACAGATAGATAAATTAACAAGCAAATAGACAAATAGATAAATAGATAAATAGATCGATATCTAGAAAGATGAACAGACTAAAAAATAGATAGATAGAATGATAGAAAGACAGACATATAGGTATGACAAATATTTGAGAAAGATAGGTGAGATAGATAAAGAGGCAGATATAAAGATAGATAGTTAGATAGAAAGATAGACAAACATATAGACTTATAGAAACAAAGATACATAGACAGACAGATAGATAGACAAATAGACAAGCAGTTACAAAAACAAATAGATAGATTGATTCATTGACAGATAGACAGATAGACAGATAAATAGATAGATAGATAGGCAGACAGATAGATAGACAAATAGATAGACAGATTGATAGATAGCTAGAAACTTAGGTAGACAGACAGACAGACAAATAAACTAACATATAGACAAACAAATAGCAAACATATAGATAGATAGATAGAAAGATAGATAGAAATACTAATATACTGACATACATATAGATAGTTAGATAGATAAAAAAATAGACAAACAGAGAGACAAACATATAGATAGATAGATAGATAGATAGACAAATAGACATACAAATTGAAAGACAAATAGAAAAACTCTAAAATAGCTATATATATAGATAGATAGATAGATAGGCATATAGATAGAAAGATCGATACATAGATAGATAAACAGATAAACAAATTGATAGACAAATAGATATATAGACATATAGATAGATAGATAGATAGATAGATAGATATATAGATAGACAAACATATAGATAGATAGACAAACATATAGATAGACAAACATATAGATAGATAGACAAACATATAGATAGATAGATATATAGATAGACAAATAAACAAACAGATCGATAAATAGATAGATAGACATAATTAAAAATTGATAAACAAACAGATAGATAGTCAGATAGATAGATAAATACACAGATAGAAATACTAATAGATAGACACACATATAGAGGGAAAGATAGACAGACACATGGGCGAGACAGATAAATGAGACAGATAGGTTAGATTGATTCAGAGATAGATAGACAGATAGATTGATTGATAGACAAACCGACATAAAGTTAGACAGCATATATACTTATATATATTGATAGATAGACAGAAAGATAGACAGTCTAATAAATAGAAATATAGTCATACACATAGACACACAGATAGATAGATATATATGCATTTTAATACATAGATAGATAGGCAGACATATAGACATATATATAGATAAATAAATAGACAGGCAGAGTGAAAGATAGATAGATAGTTAGTTAGACAGATAGATAGATAGACAGATATACAAACAGATAGAAAAATAGATTAATAGACAGATAAAATATATAGAAGACAGAGAGACAGATAAATAGACAGATAGGAAGATAGATAGACATATAGACAGATAGATAGATATATGAATAGAAAAAAATACAGACAAAAAGACAACAAAAAGACAGAAAAATAGAGAGACAAATAGAGAGACAAAAAGACCCAACAAATAGATAGACTAATAGATAGACATATAGACAGATAGATAGACAAACAGATAGATAATAGATAGATAAATAGATTGACAGACAAATTGACATGCAGATTGATAGACAAATACATAGGCAACCAAAAAGAAAGAAGGATAAATAGACTAATCGGTAATATATAGACAGGCAGATAGACAGATAGATATAAAGACAAATAGACCGACAGATATATAAGCAAATAGACCAGAAAGATAGTCAGACAGATAGAAAAATAGATAGAATAGTGAATAGAAAAATAGATAGATAGATAGACAGACAGACAAACAGATAGAAAGATAGATATACAGATAAATAAAGAGAGACAGACAAATAGACAGACAAATAGATAGAGAGATAGACTGATAGATTGACAGGTAGATAGATATACAGATAGACAGATAGAGAGCCAAATAGACAAACATATAGACATATAGACAGATATACAGACAGAATATAGATAGATAGATAGACAAATAGATAATTAAACTGACAAACAAACAGATAGATAGAAAAATAGTTATACAGATAGATAGATAGATAGATATAGATTGATTGATACACATCCAAATAGACAACAGATAGATAGTAAGATAAAAAAATCGATAGATATATTAACACATATATAGATAAATTGATGGATAAAACAGAAAGAAGACAATAGGCAAAAAAATTGACATGCAGATTGGACTTGTCAGATAGACAGACAGATAGGTTTACTGATACATAGTCAAATAGTAAGACATATACTCAGATAGATAGAAAGACAGATATACATACATAAAAAAAATTAGGATTGACAGACTAATAGATACACAATAGACAACATATATACAATATATAAATAGACGATATAATGAAAAATAGCCCGACATATAGATAGACAAATAGACCATAGACAAATTGACATATTGGTAGACAGTTAAATAGATAGTTAGATAGATAGACATATAGACATACAAAAAAAATAGATAGATAGATAAAACATACAAATAGACTGATATATAGATAGATAGATAGATAGACAGACAAATAGAGAGATTAGATAGAACAGAAAGATAGATTAGATAGATCAGATAGACAGTCAGATAAACAGACGGAAAGGGTGAGACAAATAGACAGAAAAGTAACGGATATACAGATAGATAGAGAAATCGATAGACATAAGGAGAGATATAGACAGGCAAAAGAGATATAGATAGACAGATATATGGACAGATAAGTTAAGTTAAAGAGATAAACATATATGACAGAGAGATAAATAGATATTTAGATAGATAACTAGTTAGAAATAGATAGACAGATAGTCTGATAGTTATATTAGATAGATAGATAGTCAGATAGATAGATAGTCAATAGATAGTCCAAAGAGTAGATATACAAATTGACAAATACACTAATAGACATATAGATAGATAATAGATAGATAGAGATATACAAATATGGATAGATAGAGAGATAGACAGACAATAAGATGGTCAGATAGAAAGATAGATAGTCTTACATATTGACATATAGATAGAGAGCAGATAGATAGATAGATAAAAAGTCAGATAGATAGATAGACAGATAGACAGATAAAAAGATAAATAAATAGATAGTCAGATATTTAGATAGATAAATTGATTGATTGAAAGATTGATAGACATATAGATAGATAGATAGATAGACAGATAGACAGGTAGATAGATAGAGAAATAGAAAGAAAGATATATAGAAATATAGACTGATAGATCAACATACAGATAGAAAGATAGATATCCAGATAGATAGATAGATAGATAGATAGATAGACAAATTGACACACATATAGATAAACAGGCAGATAGACAGACAGACAGATAGATAAATAGATAGATAGACAGATAGACATACAAATAGATAGATAGATAAATAAATAAATAGATAGATAAAAAGAAAAATAAACTGACAAATAGACTGAAAGATAGACAGACAGATAGATAGACAAATAGATAGATAGATATAATGATAAACAAATGGATAGATAGATAGATAGATTGACAAAATGACAGAAAGATATATAGGTAGATTGACGGACAGATAGACAAACAGATATACAGACAGATAGACTGATAGATAGAAAGACTGATAGACAAATAGATAGATAGACAAATAGATAAACAAGTAGATAGAAATATCAACAAATAGATAGATAGACATACATAGAGACACACATAAAGACAGATAGACAGACAAATAGATAGATATATAGATAGACACATAGATAGAATGATAAATAGATAGACAGACAGATAGATAGACATCCATATATATAGAAAGACAAATAGAAAATAGACAGATAGATACACAGACAGATAAATAGACACATAGTCAGATAGACAAAGTAAAATACAGACAAAGATACATATATAAATAGATAGATAGATAGATATAAAGATAG
>JAREIK010007289.1:0-40662 GCA_029783825.1 Sapria himalayana | reverse complement strand
ATAAATTATTTTAATTATTCAGTACATTAATTTTGTTTTAATTATTTATCAGTTTTTTTTATAGCAATATTAATTACAAAATAAATTATTAGTGAGACATATATAACTTAAATTAAACCGGTATACCCTAAATAATAAATAATAAATCTCATTTTTTCAATATAATTTTAAATATTCATTTTAATTATTAATTTTTTATTTTTATATAAATATTAATTAAAAATAAATTATGAGTTAGACAAATATAATTATGGAATATATTTAATCAAAAAAATAAAGATAAACTTTTTAAAATAAAAAAAAAATTTCAAAACAAAAATTATAATATAGTAAAATATTTTCTTTGCTTATGAATCAATTTATGTTATGTAATTATATTTTAATTGATATCTATCTTTTTAATAATAGATTAATAATTTATTTTTTGATCAATATTAGAATATTTATCACTAAAATTGTTTATGTTGAATTTATATGATAAATAAATATAATGATTATTATAACTAAATATTGAATTAACTTTTAAAAAAAATTTAAAAATTATTATATTTTCAAAGGTAATTACCTTTGAAAATATCAAAAAATTAAATGAGATTTAAGATTTATTATTATTGTATCTCAGTTTAATAGTTTAAGTATTTAGAAGTTTTATCGTTAGAAGTTTAGTAATTTATGTTTTTAGGCTTTTAGTGGTTTATAGGTTTTATATAAAAGAATAAAATAACAAAAAAAATTTCTATAATTTGTTATCTTTTTCATAGGTTATAACCTTTGAAAATATAATAATATTTACAATTATTTGAAATGTGAAAACAATATTTAGTTATAATATTATTAATAATTATATATCATATAAATTCAATATAAATAATTTTATTGATAGATAATATAATAATGATCAAATTTTAAATTAATAAACTATTAATAAAAGATTGATATTAATTAAAAAATATTTACAAAACCCAAATTAATTCAAAATTAAAGTAAAATATATTACTGGATAATAATTTTTAAATTTATACTTATTTTAGAACGTATATTTTTTTTATTAAAATAAATAAATTAAATTATATTTGTCGCACTCATACTTTATTTTGTAATTTACATTTCAATAAAATGAACTAATAAATAATTAAAATGAATATTTAAAATTATAATAAATAGAAATAAAAATTAGATTTATTAATTATTAAGTAGTATATAGTAGTTTAATGGTTTATGTATTTAGGCATTATGGGGTTTCGGAGTTTATTGATTTAACTGTGTGTGCATTTAGTGGTTTATAGGTTTTATTTAAGAAAAAAAAATAAAAAAAAATTATTTTATTATTTTTTGATATTTTCAAATTTTATAACCTTTGAAAATATAATAATTTTTAATTTTTTTTCAAAAGTGAATAAATATTTATTTATAATAATCATATAATTATATATCATATAAATTCATATAAATAATTGTATTGATATATTATAATAATTATCAAAAAATAAATTTAAAATCTATCATGAATAAGATTAATATTACTTAAAATATAATATCAAAACCTAAAATGATTCAAAGCAAAGCAAAATATATTAATTAATAATAATTAATTGTTTTTAAATTTTTATTCTTTTTATAAGCTTATAAATTTTTTGATGAAAAATAATTTAAATAAATTATATTGTTAACTCAAATTTTTTTTATATTTAATATATATATATAAATAAAAAACTAAACAATCAAAACAAATTTTTTAAATTAAAATGAAAACAAATAAAAATGAGATTTATTAATTATTATTTAGGGATACCTTTTTAAACGATTATCTATATAGGGGTATCGGGATTTTGTAGTTTAGTGATTTAAGTGTTTAGGCATCTAGTGATTTATAGTTATAATGTTTGAAAATATAAAAATTTTAAAATTTGTTTCAAAAGTCAATACAATATTTAGTTATAATAATTATTAAATTTATATATAATATAAATTTAATATAACTATATTTATTGATAAATATTCTAATAATGATCAAAAAATAAATTAATAATCTATTATTAATAAGTTAGATACTAATTAAAATATAATTACAAAACCTAAAATGATTCATAAACAAAGTAAATATTTTACTATATAATAATTTTTTGTTTTTAATTTTTTTCTTCTTTTAATAAGTTTATCTATATTTTTTTGTTGAAAAATAATTTATAAAAATTATATTTTCTATCTTATAATTTATTTTGTATTTAATATTTATATAAAATAAACATATACATAATTAAAATGAATATTATAAATTATAATGAAAAAAATAAAAATGGGATTTATTATTTATTATTTAGGATATACGTGTTTAAAAAAATTTATCTATTTAGGGTTTTCGAGATTTAGAAGTTATTGATTTAAGTATTTAGGTATTTAATGGTTATAGCTTTTATCTAAACAATGAAATAAAAAAAATTTATTTTTGATATTTTTTCAAAATTTAAAATGTCACCATTTGAAAATATAATAATTTTAAAATTTTTAAAAATGTGAATATAATATTTAGTAATAATAATATTACTAATATATAATATAAAATAAATATAAACAATTTTATTGATAAATATTATATCAATTATCAAAAAATAAAATAATAAACTACTATTAATATGATAGATATAATAAAAATATAATTAAAAAACCTAAAATGATTCAAAATCAAAGTAAAATTTATTACTAAATAATAACTTTTTTAGTATTTGCATCATTTTATATATTTATATATTTTTGGTGATGGAAAATATATTATTTAAATTATATTTGTTTCACTCATAATTTATTTTGTAATTAATAATTCTATAAATGATTTAAATTATATATATGGTTTACGAGTTTAAAGGTTTAGGTATTTAGGGGCTTCGGGGTTTAGTAGATTAGAGATTTATGTATTTAGTCATTAATGGTTTATATATTTTATTTAAACAATAATATAACAAACAATTTATTTGGTTATTTTTTCTCATTTTTGAAGGTTATAACCTTTGAAAATATAATAATTTTTAAATTTTTTTTATATGTGAATACTATATTTATTTATGATATCTTAATTATTATATATCATGTTAATTCAATATAAACATTTATATTGATAGATATTATATTAATGATCAAAAAAATAAATTAATAAACTATTATTAATAAGATATATATTTTTAAAATAAATTCACAAAACGTAAATTAATTCAAAATCAATGTAAAATATAATACTAAATAATAACTTTTGATGTTTTGCTTATTTTTATAAGTTTATATTTTTTGTTATTAAAAGTAAATTATTTAAATTATATTTGTCTTCCACATAATTTATTTTAATTATAATTCTATAAAAATAACTAATAAATAATTAAAATGAATATTTAAATTATAATGAATACAAATAAAATTGAGATTTAATATTATTATTCGGGATATACTAGTTTAATGGTTTAAGTTTAGTTGTTTTGGGGTTTAGTGATTTAAGTGTTTAGGACTTGAGTGATTTATAGTTTTTATTTAAAGAAATAAAAAATAAAAAATTAAATTTTTTAATTTTTTTAATTTTTGAAGGTTATAACCTTTGAAAATATAATAATTTTTAATATTATTTAAATGTTAATATAATATTTAGTTATAATATTCTTAATAGTTATATATAATGTAAACTCAATATAAAAAATTTTATTAATAGATATTATAATAATGATCAATAAAAATTTAATAAACTATTATTAATAAGAATGATATAAATTAAAATATAATTGTAAAAACTAAAATGATTCAAAATCAAAATAAAATATATTAAAAATAATAAATTTTTGTTTTTAAAATTTTGCGTCTTTTTATAAGCATATATATTTTTTTTGATAAAAATATATTATTTAAAATAAATCTGTCTAGCTAATAATTTTTTTTGTAATTAATATTTCTATAAAAATAAACTGATAAATAATTAAAATAAAATTTAAAATTATACTTAATAAAAATTAAAATGAGATTTATGATTTATTATTAATGTATACCAATTTAATAGTTTAAGTATTTAGAAGTTTTGTCCTTTAGGAGTTTAGTGATTTATGTTTTTAGGCATTTAGTGGTTTATATGTTTTATTAAAATAATAAAATAAATAAAAAAAATTTGTAAATTTTTCTCATTTTCATAGGTTATAACATTTGAAAATATAATAATATTTAAAATTTTCTGAAATCTGAATACAATATATAGTTATAATAATTTTAATAATTATATATGATATAAATTAAATATAAATATTTTATTGATAGATATTATAATAATGATCAAAATTAATTTTAATTATTCGGTATAATTTTAATTTTAATTTTAATTATATATCAGTTTATTTTTATAGAAATATTAATTACAAAATAAATTATTAGTGAGACAGATCTAATTTAAATTAACCCGCCATATCCTAAATAATATGAATAAATCTCATTTTTTTTCTTTTTAATTTTAAATATTCAAATATAATTATTTATTTGTTTATTTTTATATAAATATTAATTACAAAATAAATTATGAGTTACACAAATATAATTTATATAAATTATTTTCATTAAAATAATATAGATTAACTTTTTAAATGAAAAAAACATTTTCAAAACAAATAATTATTATATAGTAATATATTTTGCTTTGCTCCTGAATCATTTTAGGTTTTGTAAATATATTTTAATTGATATCTATCTTAAGTTATTTTTTCATCATTATTAGAATATTTATCAATAAAAATGTTTATATTGAATTTATATAATATATAAATATAATGATTATTGTAACTAAATATTGTATTCACTTTTGAAAAAAATTCTAAAATTATTATATTTTAAAATGTTATAACCTTTGAAAATGTGAAATAAAAAAAAAATTTTTTGTTATTTCATTTTTTAAATAAAACCTATAGATCATTAAATGCATACTTACTTAAATTAGTTAGCTCATAGATCCCGAAACCCCTAAATGATAAACCTTTTAACAGCTATATACTTCTTAATAAATAATAAATCTCATTTTTATTTCTATTTATTATAATTTTAAATATTAATTTTAATTATTTATAGTTTAATTTTTTGAAAATTAATCACAAAATAAATTTCGAGTGAGACAAATATTATTTAAATAATTTAATTTAATAAAAAAATATAAGCTTATAAAAAGATAGAAAATTATTAAAATTAAATATTATTATTTAAAAATATATTTTGATTTGATTTTGAATCATTTTGTGTTATGTAAATATATTTTAATTAATATAAATATTATTAATAGTAGTTTATTAATTTAATTTTTGATCATTATTATAATATCTATCATTAAAATTATTTTTATTGAATTTATATGATATATAATTAGTAAGATTAATATAATTATACGTGGTATTCACATTTCAAAAAATTTTAAAAATTATTTTATTTTTAAAGGTTATAACCTTTGAAAATCAGAAAAAATCGAAAATAGAATTTTAAATTTTTATTATATAAATAAAACCTATAAACCACTAAATAATCAAACCATTAAACCGGTATACCATATATAATAAATCATAAATCTAATTTTAATTTGCATTCATTATAATTTTAAAAATTCATTTTAATTATTTATTCATTTATTTTTTATAGAAATATCAATCACAAAATAAATAATGAAGTGGAACAAATATAATTTTAATAATTTATTTTTAATCAAAAAAAATAAGCTTATATAAAGAAGTAAAAATTTAAAAACAAAAAATTATTATTTAGTAATATATTTTACTTTGATTTTGAATCATTATATATAGGTTTCGCAATTATATTTTAATTGCGATCAATCGTATTAATAATAGTTTATTAATTTATTATTTGATTATTTTATAATATCAAACAATAAAATTACTTATATTGAATTAAAATTTCAAATAATTATTAAGTTATTATAACTAAATATTAAATTTACATTTGAAAAAAAATTTTAAATTATTATATTTTAAAAGGTTATAACTTTCAAAAATGATAAAAAATCACAAAAATAATTTATTATTATTTTATCATTTAAATAAAACTTATAAACCACTAAATGCCAAAACATTTAAATCTCTAGAATCCTAAAACCCAAAACCCCCTAAATACTTAAACCATTAAACATATATAACCTAAATAATAAATAATAAATCTCATTTTTATTTGTATTCATTATAATTTTAAATATTCATTTTAATTAGTTTTTAGCTTATTTTTATAGAAATATTAATTACAAAATAAATAATGAGTGAGACAGATATAATTTAAATAAATTATTTTTTATGAAAAAAAAATAAGCTTATAAAAATAAGCAAAATTTAAAAAATTTTATTTAGTAATATAATTTACTTTGATTTTGATTTATTTTGGGTTCTGTAAATATATTTAATTAATATCTATCTTATTAATAATAGTTTATTAATTTATTTTTTGATCATTTTTATAATATATATTAATACATTTTTTTATCTTGAATCTACAACAAATATAATTATTAAGATTATTATAACTAAATACTGTATTCATATTTTATAACTATTAAAAAATTATTTTATTTTTAAAGGTCATAACCAATGAAAATCACGAAAATTCATAGAAATAAATGTTTTGTTATTTCATTGATTAAATAAAACCTATAAACATGAAAATGTGTCAACATAGAAATCAATAAACTCCTTAACCCCAAAACCACAAAAAACTTAAACAATTAAATAGTTATACCCTAAATAATAAATTATAAATCTCATTTTATTACTATTCATTATAATTTTAAATATACATTTTAATTATTTATTAGTTTAATTTTATAGAAATATAAATTAAAATATAAATTATTAGTGAGACAAATATAGTTTAAATAATTTATTTTTCATCAAAAAATATATAGGCTTATAAATGGATACAAAAATTTAAAAATTTAAAATTAATATTTCGTAAAATATTTCACTTTGATTTTCAATCATTTTAGGTTTTGATAATATATTTTAAACAATATTTATCTTATTAATAATTGTTTATTACTTTTTTATGATCATTATTATAATATATATCAATAAAATAAGTTTATATTGAATTTATATGATATATAATTATTATGATTATTATAACTTCATATTATATTCGCTTTTCAAAAAAAATTATAAATTATTATATTTTCAAAGGTTATAACATTCAAAAATGAGAAAAAATAACAAAAATAAATTTTTTGTTATTTTATTTTTTATATTAAACCTATAAACCACTAAATGACTAAATTCTAAAATGACTAAACTCCTAAACCCCGAAGCCCATAAATACTTAAAACATTAAATTAGTATAGTCCAAATAATAAATCATAAATCTTATTTTTATTAGTATTCATTATAATTTTAAATATTCATTTTAATTATTTAGCAGTTTATTTTTATAGAAATATTAATTACAAAATAAATTATTAGTGCGACATATATAGTTTAAATACTTTATTTTTCATTAAAAAAATGCTTATAAAAAGGCAAATTTTTAAAAATAAATAATTATTATTTAATAATATATCTTATTTTGATTTTGAATCATTTTTGATTTTACAATTATATTTTAATTTATATCATTCTTATAAATACTAGTTTATTAATTTATTTATTGATCATTATTATAATATCTATTAATAAAATTATTTATATTGAATTTATATGATATATAATTATTATGATTATTATAACTTCATATTGTATTCACTTTTCAAAAAAAAAAATTTAAAAATTATTATATTTTCAAAGGTTATAACATTCAAAAATGAGAAAAAATAACAAAAAATAAATTTTTTGTTATTTTATTTTTTATATAAAAACTATAAACCACTAAATGATTAAATTTTATAATGACTAAACTCTTATACCCCGAAGCCCATAAATACTTAAAACATTAAATTACTATAGTCCAAATAATAGATCATAAATCTAATTTTTATTAGTATTCATTTTAATTATTTATCGGTTTATTTTTATAGAAATATTAATTACAAAATAAATTATTAGTGCTACATATATAGTTTACATAATTTATTTTTGATTAAAAAAATGCTTATAAAAAAAGGCAAATATTTAAAAATAAATAAATATTATTTAGTAATATATCTTATTTTGATTTTGAATCATTTTAGATTTTACAATTATATTTTAATTTATATCATTCTTATAAATATTAGTTTATTAATTTTTTTATTGATCATTATTATAATATCTATCAATAAAATTATTTATATTTAGTTTACATTTTATATAATTATTAAGATTATTATAACTAAATATTATATTCACATTTAAAAAAATTTAAAATTATTATATTTTCAAAGGTTACAACTTTCAAAAATTAAAAAATTGAAAAAATTAATTTTTTTTGTTTTTTAATTCTTTAGATAATAACTATAAATCACTAAAGGTCTATACACTTAAATCACTAAACTCCTAAACCCAAAAACACCTAATTACTTAAACCATTAAACGGTATATCCTGAATAATAAATAATAAATTTAAATTTTATTTGTATTCATTATAAATTTTAAATATTCATTTTAATTATTTATTAGTTTATTATTATAGAATTATAAATTACAAAATAAATTATAAGTAAGACATATAATTTAAATAATTTATTTTAATAACAAAAATATAAACTTATAAAAAAAGCAAAACATTAAAAAAAATTATTATTTATTAATATGTTTTACTTTGATTTGAATAAATTTAGATTTTGCAAATACTTTTCAAATAATATCTATTTTATTAAAAATTGTTTATTAATTTATTTTTTGATCATTATTATAATATCTAGCAATGTAATTATTTATATTGAATTTAATTACTTATATTTATGATGATTATTATAAATAAATATTATATTTACATTTGAAAAAAATTTAGAAATTATTATATTTTCAAAAAAAAACCTTCAAAAAATAAAAAAAATAAAAAAAATAAATTTTATGCTATATCATTGTTTAAGTAAAACTTATAAACCACTAAATCCCAAAACACTTAAATCTCTAAACTCCTCAACACAAAAGCCCATAAATACTTAAACCTTTAAACTTGTAAACCGTAATTATAATTTAAATAATTTATTAAAATAATAATTACAAAATAAATTATGAGTGATACAAATTTAATTTAAATAATTAATTTTTCATCAAAAAAAAATCTAAGCTTATTAAAAGAAGCAAAAACTAAAAAAAAATTATTATTTAGTAATAAACTTTACTTTGATTTTGAATAATTTTAGCTTTTGCCATTATATTTTAATTTATATCTATCATATTAATAATAGCATATTAATTTATTTTTTGATAATTGATTTAATATCTATCCATAAAATTCTTTATATTTTGTTTAGATTATATATAATTATAATGATTATTATTATAAAATATTGTATTCACTTTTTTAAAAAATTTTAAAATTATTATATATACAAAGGTTATAACCTTTGAAAATGTGAGAAAATATCAAAAATAATATATTTGTTATTTCATTGTTTAAATAAATCCTATAAACCACTAAATGCCTAAACACTTAAATCAATAACTCCTAAATCTCTAAAACACAAAAAAGATAATCCTTTTAAACTAGTATACCCTAAATAATAAATAATAAATCTCAAAATTAATTTTTTCATTATAATTTAAAATATGCATTTTAATTATTTATTCGTTTATTTTTATATAAATATTAATTACAAAATAAATTATGAGTTTGACAAATATAATTTATATAAATTATTTTCATCGAAAAATATATATAAACTTATAAAAATAATAAAAAATTTAAAACTAAAATTTAATATATAGTAATATATATTGCTCTCCTACTAAATCATTTTAGATTTTGTAATTATATTTTAATTGATATCTATCTTATTAATAATTATTTATTAATTTAATTTTTGATTATTATTAGAATATTTATCTATAAAATTGTTTAAATTGAATTTATATGATATATAAATATAATGATTATTATAACTAAATATTGAATTCACTTTTAAAAAAAATTAAACATTATTATATTTTCAATGATTATAACCTTTGGAAATATGAAAAAATAATCAAAATAATTTTTTTATTATTTTATTATTTAAATAAAACCTATAAACCACTAAATGCATACATAGTTATATCAGTAAACTCCTAAACCCCGTAATGCCTAAATACATAAACCATTAAACCACTATATACTACTTAATAATTAATAAATTTAATTTTTATTACAATTTATTATTATTTTAAATATTCATTTTAATTATTTATTAGTTTATTTTTATAGAAATTTTTATTACAAAATAAATTATGAGTGCGACACATATAATTTAAATAATTTATTTTTAATCAAAAAATATATACTTTTAAAAGAAGTATAAAAGAAGTAATATTAAAAATTAAAAATTATTATCAACTAATATATTTTACTTTAATTTTGAATCAATTTGAGTTTTGTAAATATTTTTTAATTAATATCTATCTTATTATTAATAGTTTATTAATTTAATTTTTGATCATTATTATAATATCTATCAATAAAATTTTTTATATTGAATTTATATCATTTATAATTATTAATATTATTATAACTAAATATTATATTCACATTTCAAATAATTTTAAATATTATTATATTTTCAAAGGTTATAACCTATGAAAATGAGAAAAAATTTACAAAATTTTTTTTGTTATTTTATTGTTTAAATAAAACCAATAAACCACTAAATGCCAAAAAACTTAAATCACTAAACACTTAAAATACAAAACATCTAAATAATTAAACCATTAAACTAGTATACATTAATAATAAATCATATATATCATTTTAATTTTTATTCAGTATAATTTTAAATTTTTATTTTAATTATTTTTCAATTTATATTTATAGAAATATTAATTACAAAATAAATTATTAGTAAGGCTGATCTAATTTAAATTAGATCGGTATACCCGTAATAATAAATAATAATTCTCATTACTTTTAATTATAATTTTAAATATTCATTTTAATTATTTATTTGTTTATTTTTATATAAATATTAATTACAAAATAATTTGAGTTACACAAATATAATTTATGTAAATTATTTTTCATCAAAAAATTATAGATAAACTATTTAAATGAAAAAAAAAATTCAAAACAAAAATTTATTATATAGTAATATATTTTGAGTTCCTTATGAATCATTTTAGGGTTTGTAATTATATTTTAATTGATATATATCTTATTAATAATAGATTATTAATTTATTTTTTTGATAATTGATATCATATCTATCAATAAAATTTTTATATTTAGTTTATATTATATATAATTATAATGATTGTTATTACTAAATATTTTATTCACATTTTTAAAAAAATTTTTACATATTATATTTTGAAAGGTTGTAACCTTTGAAAATGTGAGAAAATATCAAAAATAATTTTTTTGTTATTTCATTGTTTAAATAAATCCTATGAACTACTAAATGCCTAAACACTTAAGTGAATAACTCCGAAATCTCAAAAACCCTAAATAGATAATCCTTTTAAACTGGTAAACCCTAAATAAAAATAATAAATCTCAATATTATTTTTTTCATTATAATATAAAATATTCATTTTAATTATTTATTCGTTTATTTTATTAAATATTAATTACAGTATAAATTATGAGTTAGAAAAATATAATTTATATAAATTATTTTTCATCAAAAAATATTGATAAACTTATAAAAAGAAGAAAAAATTTCAAAACAAAAATTTATTTATAGTAAAATATTTTGCTTTCCTTATGAATCATTTTAGGTTTTGTAATTATATTTTAATTCATATCTATCTTATTAATAATAGATTATTAATTAATTTTTTGATCTTTATTAGAATATTTATCGATAAAATTATTTATATTAAATTTATATGAAATATAAATATAATGATTATTATAACTAAATATTGAATTCACTTTTGAAAAAATTTTAAAATTATTATATTTTCAAAGGTTATAACATTTGAAAATATCAAAGAATAATAAAAATAATTTTTTTGTTTATTTATTTTTTAAATAAAACCTCTAACTACTAAATGCATACATAGTTAAACCAGGAAACTCCTAAACCTCGAAATGCCTAAATACTTAAACCATTAAACCGCTATTAACTACTTAATAGTTAATAAATCTAAATTTATTTTTATTTATTATAATTTTAAATATTTATTTTAATTATTTATTAGTTTATTTTTATAGAAATATTTATTACAAAATAAATTATGAGTGCGAGAAATATAATTTAAATAATTTATTTTTAATCAATAAAAGTATTTACGCTTATAAAATAAGTAATAATTTAAAAATTTAAAATTATAATCAAGTAATATATTTTACTTTAATTTTGAATCAATTTGAGTTTAGTAAATATTTTTTTATTTAATATCTATCTTATTATTAAAAGTTTATTAATTTAATTTTTGATCATTATTATAATATCTATCAATAAAATTGTTTATATTAAATTTATATGATATATAATTATCAATATTATTATAACTAAATATTATATTCACATTTGAAAAAATTTTAAATATTATTATATTTTCAAAGGTTATGACCTATGAAAATGAGAAAAAATTACAATTTTTTTTATTATTTTATTGTTTAAATAAAACCTATAAACCACTAAATGCCTAAAAACATAAATTGCTAAACTCCTAAATGACAAAACCTATAAATACTTAAACAATTAAACTAGTATACGTTAATAATAAATCATAAATTTTATTTTAATTTTTATTCAGTTTAATTTTAAATTTTTATTTTAATTATTTATCAGTTTTTTTATAGAAATATTAATTACAAAATAAATTATTAGTTAGAAAGATATAATTTAAATTAAACCGGTATACCCTAAATGATAAATAATAAAACTCATTTTTTTTTCAATATAATTTTAAATATTCATTTTAATTATTTATTTGTATATTTTTATATAAATATTAATTACAAACTAAATTATGAGTTAAACAAATATTATTTATATAATTTATTTTTCATCAAAAAAATAGATAAATTTTAAAAAACAAATTTAAAAACAAAAAATTATTATATAGTAATATATTTTGCTTAGATTCTGAATCATTTTAATATTTGTAATTATATTTTAAATGATATATATATTTTAATAAAAGATTATTAATTTATTTTTTGATCATTATTAGAATATTTATCAATAAAAATGTTTATATTGAATTTATATGATATAAATTTAATAATTATTATAACTAAATATTGTATTCACTTATGAAAAAAGTTTTAAAATTTTTATATTTTCAAAGATTATAACCTTTGAACATGTGAAAAAATAAAAAATATATATTTTTTTGTTATTTCATTGTATAATTAAAACCTATACACCACTAAATGCCTAAAAACTTAAATCACAAAACTACAAAATCCCGATACCCCTATATACATAATCTTTTAAACTGGTATATACTAAATAATAATTAATAAATATCATTTTTATTTGTTTTCATTATAATTTAAAAAAATCATTTTGATTTTTAGTTTTTTATTTGTAAATGTGTATTAATTATAAAATAAATTAGGAGTTAAGAATATAATTTATAAACATTATTTTTCATCAAAAAAAATAGATAAGCATATAAAAAGAATAAAAATTTAAAAACAAATAATAATTATTTAGTAATATATTTTGCTTTGCTTTTGAATCATTTTATGTTTTGATATTATATTTTAAGTAATATCAATCTTATTCACAATAGATTTTTAATTTATTTTTTGATAATTATTAGAATATCTATTAATAAAATTGTTTATATTGAATTTATATAATATATAATTATTATGATTATTATAAATAAATATTGTATTCACTTTTGTAAAAAATTTAAAAATTATTATATTTTAAAAACTTATAACCTTAAAAAATGAGAAAAAATAATAAAGAAAATTTTTTTGTTATTTCATTTTTTAAATAAAACCTATAGATCATTAAATGATTACTTACTTAAATCAGTAAGTTGATAAACCCCGAAACCCCTAAATACATAAACCTTTTAATATATATAATTTACTTATTAAATAATAAATCTCATTTATATTTCTATTTATTATAATTTTAAATATTCATTTTAATTAACTATTGTTTAATTTTTTAGAAAAATTAATTCGAAATAAATTTCGAATGATACAAATAATATTTAAATAATTTATATTTAATCAAAAAAAATATATAAGCTTAAAAAAAGAAGGAAAATGTATATTCATTTTAATTTAAATTAAATATTATTATTTAGCAATATATTTTGATTTGATTTTGAATCATTTTGTGTTACGTAAATATATTTTAATTAATATATAGATTTTTAATAATAATTTGTTAATTTAATTTTTGATCATTATTATAATATCTATCATTAAAATTGTTTATATTTAATTTATATGATATATTATTAGTAAGATTAATCTAATTATACATGGTATTCACATTTCAAAATATTTTAAAAATTATTTTCTTTTCCAAGATTATAACCTTTGAAAATCGAAAAAATAAAAAAAAATTATTTTTATTATATAAATAAAACCTATAAACCACTAAATGCCTAAAAACATAAATTGCTAAACTTCTAAATGACAAAACCTCTAAATAATTTAATCATTAAACCGTTATACTATATATAATAAATAATAAATAATAAATCTCATTTTTATTAGTATTCATTATAATTTTAAACATACATCTTAATTATTTATTAGTTTATTTTTATAGAAATATATATTTAAAAAATAAATTCTTCGTGAGACAAATATAATTTAAAAAATTTATTTTTCATCAAAAAATATATAAGCATATATATGGATACAAAAATTTAAAAAATTTAAAATTAATAGTTAGTAAAATATTTCACTTTGATTTTGAGTCATTTTAGGTTTTGAAAATATATTTAAAACAATATTTATCTTATTAATAATTAGTTATTATTTTTTTATGATCATTATTATAATTTATACCAATAAAATAATTTATATTGAATTTACATGATATTTAATTATTATGATTATTAAATTCATATTGTATTCACTTTTCAAAAAAAAATAAAAATTATTATATTTTCAAAGGTTATATCCTTAAAAAATGTGAAAAAATAACAAAAATACTTTTTTTTTATTTTATTTTTTAAATAAAACCAATAAACGACTAAATGACTAAATACTAAAATGGCTAAACTCCTAATCCCCGAAGCTCATAAATACTCAAAACATTAAATTAGTATAGTATAAATAATAAATCATAATTCTCATTTTTATTAGTATTCATTATAATTTTAAATATTCATTTTAATTATTTATCAGTTTATTTTTATAGAAATATTAATTACAAAATAAAGTATTAGTGAGACAGATATAATTTAATTAATTTATTTTTCATCAAAAATATATATATGCTTATAAAAATAGGCAAAATTTTAAAAATAAAAAATTAATTTTTATTAATATATCTTATTTTGATTTTGAATCATTTTAGATTTTACAATTATATTTTAATTTACATCATTCTTATTAATACTAGTTTATTAATTAATTTATTGATCATTATTATAATATTTTTTAATAAATTATTTATATGTAGATTACAATATATAAACTTATTAAGATTATTATAACTAAATATTATATTCACATTTAAAAAAAATTAAAAATTATTATATTTTCAAAGGTTATAACCTTCAAAAATTAAAAAAAATCAAAAAATTAAATTTTTTGTTTTTTCATTCTTTAAATAAAAACAATAAATCACTAAAGGTTAAATAATTAAATCACTAAACTCCTAAACCACAAAACACATAAATACTTAAACCATTAAACCAGTATATCCTGAATAATAAATAATAAATCTCAATTTTATTTGTATTCATTATAATTTTAAATATTCATTTTAATTATTTATTAGTTTATTATTATAAAATTATAAATTACAAAATAAATTATGAGTAAGACAAATATAATTTAAATAATTTATTTTTAAAAACAAAAATATTAACTTATAAAAAAAGCAAAACATTAAAAAAATTATTATTTAGTAATATATTTTACTTTGATTTTGAATAAATTTAGATTTTGCAAATATATTTTAAATAATATCTATCTTATTAATAATTGTTTATTAAATTTTTTTGATCATTATTATAATATCTAGCAATGTAATTATTTATATTGAATTTAAATGACTTATAATTAATAAGATTATTATAACTTAATATTATATTTACATTTGAAAAAAATTTAAAATTATTATATTTTCAAATGTTATAACATTTGAAAATGTGAAAAAATATCAAAAATAATTTTTTGTTATTTCATTGTTTAAATAAAACCTATAAACCACTAAATGCCTAAAAACATAAATCGCTAAACTACTAAACGACAAAACCTTTAAATACTTAGACCATTAAACTGGTATACCCTATATAATAAAGAATAAATATCATTTTCATTATAAATTTAAATATTCATTTTAATATTTATTTGTTTATTTTTATATAAATATTAATTACAAAATAAATTATGAGTTATACAAATATAATTTATATAAATTATTTTTCACCAAAAAAATATAGATAAACTTATAAAAAGAAAAAAAAATTTCAAAACAAAAAATTATTATATAGTAATATATTTTGCTTTGATTCTTAATCATTTTTGGTTTTGTAATTATATTTTAATTGATATCCATCTTATTAATAATAGATTATTATTTTATTTTTTGATAATTATTAGAATATTTCTCAATAAAATTGTTTATATTGAATTTATATGATATTTAGATATAATGATTATTATAACTAAATATTGAATTCACTTTTGAAAAAAAAATTAATAATTATTATATTTTCAAAGGTTATAACCTTTGAAAATATCAAAAAATAATAAAAATAAATTTTTCGTTATTTTATTTTTTAAATAAAACCTATAAACCACTAAATGCATGCACAATTAAATTAGTAAACTTCTAAACCCCGTAATACCTAAATACATAAACCATTAAACTACTATATAATACATTATAATTAATAAATCTAATTTTTAATTTCTATTTATTATAATTTTAAATATTAATTTTAATTATTTATTAGTTTATTTTTATAGAAATATTTATTACAAAATAAATTATGAGTGCAACAAATATAATTTAAATAATTTATTTTTAATCAAAAAAGATATATACGCTTATAAAAGAAGTAAAATTTAAAAATTCTAATTATTATTCAGTAATATATTTTACTTTAATTTTAAATCAATTTGGGTTTTCTAAATCTTTTTTAATTAATATCTTATTATTAATTGTTTATTAATTTAATTTTTTATAATTATTATAATATCTATCAATAAAATTGTTTATATTGAATTTATATGATATATAATTATTAATATTATTATAACTAAATATGGCACATATCAGAAAATCTTATATTTTATTATATTTTCAGAGGTTATAACCTCTGAAAATGAGAAAATATTGCGAATTTTTTATTGTTTTTTTATTGTTTAAATAAAACCTTTAAAATACTAAATGCCTAAAAACATAAATCTTTAAACTCCTAAATGTCAAAACCATTAAACTGGTATACATTAATAATAAATCGTAAATCTCATTTTTATTCAGTATAATTTTAAATTTTTATTGTAATTATTTATCAGTTTATTTGTATAGAAATATTAATTACAAAATAAATTATTAGTGAGACAAATCTAATTTTAATTAAAATAGTATCCCTAAATAATAAATAATAAATCTCATTTTTTTCATTATTATTTCAAATATTCATTTTAATTATTTATTTGTTTATTTATATATAAATATTAATTACAAAATAAATTGAGCTAGACAAAAATAATTATATATAAATTATTTTTCATTAAAAAATTATAGATAACCTTTTTAAAAGAAAAAAAATTTTAAAAACAATAAATTATTTTATAGTAATATATTTTGTTTTTCTTCTGAATCATTTTAGGTTTTGTAATTATATTTTAAATTATATCTATCTTATTAATAATAGATTATTAATTTATTTTTTGATCATTATTAGAATATTTATCAATAAATATATTTATATTGAATTTATATCATATATAAATTTAATAATTATTATAAATAAATATTCTATTCACTTTTGAAAAAAGTTTTAAAATTTTTATATTTTCAATGATTATAACCTTTGAACTTGGGAAAAAATAAAAAAAAATATTTTTTTTGTTATTTCATTGTTTAAATATAACTAATAAATCACTAAATGCCTAAACACTTAAACACTAAACTACAAAATCCCGATACCCCTATATAGATAATCCTTTAAACCGGTATACCCTAAATAATAATTAATAAATCTCATTTTTATTTGTTTTCATTATAATTTAAAAAAATCATTTCGATTGTTATGTTTTTTATTTATATATATATATTAATTATAAAATAAATTATGACTTAAAAATATTTATATAAAAATTATTTTTCATCAAAAAATGGATAAGCTTTTAAAAAGAATAGAAATTTAAAAACAAATAATTATTATTTAGTAATTTATTTTGCTTTTATTTTGAATCATTTTAGCTATTTCAACACATAGGGGTACCACTTTGGTTTAGTCTGTTAGCATACATGAGTCAAATTACCTTTGATAGCCTAGTGATTCAACATCAAATATGATGAGACATAATAGAGATAAAGTAAAAGCTCCTATTATTTTTGTTAGAGCTTTAGCAATCATTCTAGAGTTGATAGAGGAACAAAATAAATTATTTTAATTATTCAGTATAATTTTAATTATTTATCCGTTTATTTTTATAGAAATATTAATTACAAAATAAATTCATATTAAGTTTGTAATTGAGAGATTTGATTACTCAGTATGTAATATCTATACTAGGAAAGAGAGATATACTTAACCTTCTAAAACTAGAGTCGAGCCTAACGAGTATCCAAGCAATCCTACAACCTATCCCTCTGATCTTGATATTTCGATCATTGTCTAGAAGGGACAAATGAGTTGTCTTAAATACTCAGTTTCATAGGTTTTATCTATGTTTATTCTTTTGTTTCTTATATTACTTCTCTTGATGGTACTAGAATACTAAAGTCTCATCCTAAGATATTATCTTATCTAGGATGGCGCGAGACCATGATGGAAGAAATACATGTCCCTCACTCTGATGGGTCATGGTGACTAGTTACATAGATTTTGAAAGGTCTATTATTGATTGCAAATGGATGTTCACAATAATGATATTTTTAGTTGTGAAGGTTGATCATCTTAAAGAAAGACTTATAGCGGAGAGATATACTTAGATATTTAGTATGACTACTAGGATACTTACTCTCTAGTAGCCAAGTTGATATTGGTATATATTTTTTTATTTTAGTGCAACATCTCATAATTATAGGATACATCAACTAGATATGAAAAATATATTTCTTTCAGTGACCTTAAGGAGGTGTAAATGGAGTCTCCAAAAAAGTTTTTGAGTATTACAATCATATGTTGTTTGTAGATTGTGGAAGGTATTATACATCTTAAAGCAATTATCATGAGTCTGATTTGTAAGATTTTCACAAGTATCCACCTAAGTTGGGTGACACATGTGTCACTAATTTTTCTCTATTGTTCCAAAAAAGTCCTCATGATAAGTTAATTTTGCTAATTTTCTATGTTAATGATTTTCTGATTTTGGACATGACTGAATTGGGAACCATCCAACTCAATGAGTACATTCAATCATAATTTTAGAAAAATATCCTTGAGATGCTTAGATACTTTATTGGTATATGCATGAAATATTCGAGCTCATTCTTGTTACAAAAGAGATATGTAATTAATATTCTTAAAGATATTTGTTAGTCAAGATTGACCTAGCAAATATATTTTGTGTTGTACTCTAGAATATATTTTTATTGATATGAGTACCAATTTCACTTCTGATCCAATATCTTTACTTGACTCTATTACTTATAGGAGAATCATTGGAAATATTAATTATATAACTATAATTAGACCAGATATAGTATATGCAATTATTTTAGTTATTCATTTCTAAGATTTTTCTTAGAAGGTTAACCTTGAGTCAGTTTTTTGCATACTAAAATATGTGAAGAAGTCTCTAGGTTTTGAGATCTCTTTTAGGAATCATGGATAGTTGTTGATAGCTGGATGTTGTGAACTTGTATAAACTAATGTGATAGGGACTACTATGGTTATTTTTAATTTGTTATTATTCTAGTATATTTTATTTTATTTTATTTCATATTTTATTGTTTAAAGCACTTGACTATCTGTTGCTTCAATCACATTTGTCTATTATATAAGGATTTGGAATGAATGTTATTTGTCATTGAGTATTATTATTTTATTTTAATATATGTTTGTTAAGTTTAATACTCAAGTTGCACATGCAATTATGTGCAATGCAAGATGTTGGTGTGTATACATGCGGATAGAATTTAAGCGTATCATTAAAAAATTTTTAAAAATTTTAAAAATAAAAATCCTACATTTCAATCATATTCAATTATTTTGGTTTCGGTAATTTTATTAGTTATATAATTGAATATAAGATATTGATTACCAATATCAGGCATATTAAATCAAAATGATGTTTAATATCAAGATGATGTTTTTAGGCCTATTGACTTATATAAATTATAAAATTGTTGTAGTTTGCTAGATGTATTAATAGATTTTTTTAGGTTTATCTTTTAATCAAGCTAATTTGCTTGGAAAATAAGGATGGATGCTCTAACATTGAGGACACAAATTTGATCCTCATGGATGCTAGATACATTTCGCCAGGGTGCTTACCAAATCAACTATCATGCAGTTAGGATGTGAATCTTACTATTTTGACCTTGGGGCCCCAAGGCCCAAATATGAGTTAAAGAATATTATGAGTTGGGCTTAGGGAGAGAGAGTGGGGGACAAAAAAAATATTATATACGAGTTAAAGTGCAAAATAAAAAAGATAAATGTAGTGTATGTATACAATGCAAAATTAAATAGCATTACTATTGTAGTTTCAATGTTTGCTAAATATAGACTAGTCAAATATTGATTATAAATTATAATTTACACAACTTGTTTTCCTTTCAAACATTTACAATCAAAGAAAAAAGATTAACAAAATTTAAGTTTGAAGAAATAAATACACACACACACACACACACACATATACAAGAAGGAGAATGAGAAGAAAAAGAATAAGAAGAAGGAAAAATAGAAAAAGAAGAAAGAGAATAAGAAGAATAAGAAGCAGAAAAAGAATGAGAAGAAGAAGAAGAAGGATAAGTAGAAGAGGAAGAATAAAGATGATAACAAGAAGAAAAAGATGATGATGATAATGATGATGATGGAGAGGAAGGAGGAGGAGGATGATGATGATGATGATGATGAAAAGAAGAAAAGAAGAAGAAGAAAGATAAGAACAAGGATAAAAAGATGAATAAGAAGAAGAAGGAGAAGAAGGAGAAGAAGAAGAAGAAGAATGAGAAAATGAAGAAAAAGAAAAAGTAGAAGAAAAAAAAGAAGAAGAAAACGAATATGAAGAAGGAGAAGAAGAAGAAGAATAAAAATAAGTAGAAGTAGAAAAAGAAGGAAGAAGAAGAGAAGGAAAAGTAGAAAAAGAAGAAGCAAAGATGAAAAATAATAAGAATATGAGAAACAAAAAGAAGAATAAGATGTACAAAAAAAAGAATAAGAATAAGAAGTACAAGAAGAAGAATAATAATAATAATAATAACAATAATAATAATAATAATAATAAGTGCAAGAAGAAGAAGAAGAAGAAGGAGGAGGAGGAGAAGGAGGAGGAGGAGGAGGAGGAGAAGAAGAAGAAGAAAAAGAAGAAGGAGAAGGAGAAGGAGGAGGATGAGAAGAAGAAGAAGAAGAAAGAAGAAGAAGAAGAAGAAGAAGATGATGATGATGATGATGATGATGAAAAAAGAAAAGAAGAAGAATAAGGAGGAAAATAAGAAGAGAGGAGGAGGAGATAGAGGAGGAGAAGAATGAGGAGGAGAAGAATGAGGAGAAGAAGAATAAGAAAACAAAGATAAGAAATAGAAGGAGGAGAAGGAAAAAAAAGAAGACAAAGATGGTGAAGAAGGAGAAGAATACAACAACAAAATAAAGAAAAAAAAGAAGATAGAAACAAGAAGAAGAAGAAGAAGAAGATGTACAATAGAAAGAAAAAGAAGATGAAAAAGAAGGAGAAGAAGAAGAATAAGTAGAAGAAGAAGGAGAAAAATAAGAAGTAGATGATAATGATAAAGATGAAGAAGTAAAAAAAAGAAGAATCAGAATAAGAAGAAGAAGAAATAGAGGAAAAAGAAGAAGAAAGAGAATGAGAAGAATAAGAAGAAGAATGAGAAGAAGAATGAGAAGAAGAAGGATAAGAAGAATGAGTATAAAAAAAGAAATAGAAGAAGAAGAAGAAGGTGGAGGAGAAGAAGAAGAAGAAGAAGAAGAAGAATAAGAATAAGAATAAGAAGGAAAAGAAGAAGAAGAAGGAGAAGGAGAAGGAGAAGAATAAAAATAAGCAGAAGAATAAGAATGAGAAGAAGAAGAAGAGGGAGAAGAAGAAGAAGAAAAAGAAGAAAGCAATACAAAAAGAAGAAGAAAAAGAAATAGAAGAAAGAGAAGAAGAATATGAAGACGAAGGAGACGAAGAATAAGTAGTAGTGGAAGAAGAATAAGAAGAAGAATAATAAATAGTAGTAGAAGAATAAGAAGAAAAAGAAGAAGAATCAAAAGAAGAAAAAGACGAAGAAGGAGGAGGAGAATAAGAAAAAGAAAAAGAAGACAAAACAAGAATAAGATGAAGAACAAGAAGAAAAAAAAAAGAAGTAGAAAGAGGAGAAGAAGAAGAACAATGAGTTGAAGAAGGTGTAAAAGAAAGAGAAGAAGAAAAAGTAATAGAAGAAGAAGAAAACGAAGTAGAAGAAAAAATAAAAAGAATAATTATAAGAAGAAGAATAAGAAGAATAAGAAAAAATAGAAGAAGAAAAAGAAGAAGAATAATGATAAAGAATAAGAAGAAGAATAATAATAATAATAATAAAGAAAAAGAAAGAGAAAAAGAAAAAGAAAAAAAATAAGAAGAAGTAGAAGAAAAAGTAGGAGAAGAAGTAGAAAAAGAAAGAAAAGCAGAAGAATAAGAAGAATAAGATGGAGAAGAACATGAACAAGAAGAAGAAGAAGAAGTAGTAGTAGTAGTAGAAGTAGAAGAATAATAATAATAAGAAAAAGAAGCAAAACAAGAAGAAGAATAAGAAAATAAGATGATGAAGATGAAGTAGAAGAAGTATGAGAAAAAAGGAGAAGAAAAAGGAGAAGGAGAAGAAGAAAAAAAAGAAAAAGATGAAGAAAGAAGGTGAGAAGAAGATGATGAAGAAAGAGGAGGTGGAGAAGAAGAAAAAGTAGAAGAACTAGAAGAAAATGAATGAGAATACGAAGAATAAAAAGAAATAGAAGAAGAATAATAATAATAAGGAGGAGGAGGAGGAGGAGAAGAAGAAAAGAATATGAGGAAGAAGAATTAGTAGTAGTAGTAGAAGAAGAATATGAGGAAGAAAAAGAAAAATATGAGGATGAAGAAAAAGAAGAATATGAGGAGAAAGAAAAAAAAGAAGAATATGAGGAAGAAGAAGAATAAGAAGAAAGAGAAAAAGTCAAAGAAGAACGAAGGAGGAGGAGGAGGAGGAGAAGAAGAAGAAAGAAAAGAAGAAGGAAAAGATAAAGTAGGAGGAGGAGGAGGAAGATGAGAAGTAGTAATAGGATTCAATCCCACCATGACTCATTTACATATCCATAAAAAGAAGTAGCCCCACCATTGAGATATACAATCACACTCAAATCTAGTATTAGAAAAATACTTATGAAGGATGGCTAGAAAATTATATAGTTTTATTTTTTTAGATGGAGATTAATTGTTCATTTTAGTGTGTGTTTGTTCAATATTCCAAATATTGGCTAATACTAGTTATTTTGATGAATATATATGATGTATTTTATGAAAAATAGCATTAAATAGAATAATTTCATGAAATTATAGTTTTTGTGTGAAATTTAAGACTTAGTAGATTTGTTAAATAGAAGGGGAGCAAAAAGTTATTCAAAGTCATACAATTCTTTTATATTATGACTTTGTTACATCACCATTAGCTTATAAGATAGTTTTGACATTCATTCTTGGCTGAAGTTATATACCCATAGTCATGTAAATTTTAGTATGTCATGACTATACCACCTCATTGACACAATTATTTCATTATATAACATATTCTTTTTGATTGTGAAATTTTCTTGGAGTCATTGTCAAACTAGGTTGTAACATTATTTATAACTACAATATTAATTTAATGTGTGGCAACTAAGTATCCCCGTCGGTGCTAGAAGTTGTGGAATTTTTTATCACCATGACTTTCTCATTATAGAGTCACAAATACTAAGGTAGAAGCTATGACTTTTCTCCAATACTATGACTTTTCTCCAATACTATGACTTTCTCATTATAGAGTCACAAATACTAAGGTAAAAGCTTTGACTTTTCTCCAACACTATGACTTTTAGTTATAGAATGATCTAGAGAGCATTTACTCGAGCTACAACCATTCTCAGCACATGATTTTGGTTTATAGAGATGAAATGCATGAGCTATGATTATTCCCGATATCATGGTAATCTAATACAAGAGAGACAAAAGTCACAACTCATTTCCAATGCTATAATATTGCATTATAAAGATGAATGCATAAGCTGCAGCTATTCCAAGCTCAATAGAAATCTAAATTCTAAAGAAAGAAAAAGACCAAAGTTTTGAATCATTCTCAATATCATAACTTTGTGTTATATAGGGGCAAAATGAAACCCATGGCATTTCTCAATGCCACAAATTCCCACTTTAAAATCACATTCAATCATTCAAGTTTCAAAGTAGAAATCATTGATAAGAATATCTTATCAATAAAAATCTACATGTACATGAGTCATTATAGTAGTAAATAGGACTTTCATCTAGATATCGATCCTACATGAATTATATCAGTAGTTTGGTTATTCAATAGTGAGATAACTTAATTCTTATAAAATAGTTATCCATATTATAAAATTAATCTTAGATCTATGAGTTTTGTTTATTTAATTTATGTGATATATGTTCAAATTAGTTCACATTGTAGTATGTATAGACATAGAATAAAGGTTGAGTTATTGTGTAATGTCTTATTTCCCTAATGGTATACAAGATGTTTATCACAATCACTATTGATCATATCCTAATGATGGTCCCCTTATAGCTATCTCCTTGATACCTCGACACCAAGATAAAAAGTCATCTCTAATTAAGAGTTATTCACAATCACATACCTTCTGGGTAACTTATCAACTATCCTTGATGGTTGTTTCTATGCATATTTTAATTCTTTAGTCTTAGTTATAATGAAGACCAAGAATTGATAAAGTTTGTAAGCATTTACACTTTCTATTTTGTAAGCACCAAACTCGCATAATTAATATATGTTTAGATGATATTTCACTAGTGGGAACTATATGAGTAAAAGTAATTTATAAAGATTGTACCTATCTTGTGAATCACAATATACTTATGTATCTCTTAATGATTATTTTTCATCCTCCTCCTCGTTGATTATGCAACTCCTATACTAAATCTAAAATACTTAAGAGAATATTTTATATAATATTCATCTCAATTGAGAACTAGTATTTCTAATACATGTAAAATGGATTGATATGTAAAAGTATTTATACTTTCAACTTTGTATGTGTCAAACTCATAATGATTAACATATTCAAATTTTAGAATTAATATATAATTTTATGTCTTGCATCACATTCGAAATGACTATCACTTTCTTCATACCATATGTACGAGTGAGCCCATAAATTATCTATCACTATTCACGTTGATAATCTTGCACAAACCTATAAATAATTAAAGCCATACTTCAAGTTCTACTTAATCACCCATCTATCAATATCCATAATATAATATAAATCAAAATATATTCATTAATGTAAAACTATTACCATATTACATAAACTAAGTTATACAAACCATAGATCTCATGCTAGTTTGATATTTAGTAATAATAAAAAATATAACTATATATAATATAAACTAAATATAAATAATTTTATTGATAGATATTATATCATTTATCAAAAAATAATTAATAAACGATTATTAATATGATAGATATAAATTAAAATATAATTAAAAAACCTAAAATGATTCAAAATCAAAGAAAAATTTAATACTAAATAATAATTTTTTTTATTATTTTTTGCATCATTTTATAAGCTTATATGTTTATAATTTAAGAGTGAATACAATAATATAAATATATTTATAATTTATATTTTACTCTTAAATATATTTATTATAATATAATAAATATATTTAATGGTCATTTTAGCTTAAATATATTTATAATATATTTATAATTTTACTCTTAAATATAAATATATTTATATAAATATATTTATATAAATATATTTATATAAATATATTTACTCTTAAATATATTTATAATTATAATATAATAAATTATTATAATTATAATAAATATATTTATTATAATAATTATAAATATATTTGATATTTAAGAGTGAATACACTCTTAAATATATTATTATATTTAAGAGTAATTATAATTTACTCTTAAATATATTTAAGAGTGTAATATATTTAATGGTTTTAGGGTTTATGAGCTTACTGATTTATCTAATATAAATATATTAAATTTATATTTTATATAATTATTATTAATAAATATTGTATTCACTCTTAAAAAAAATTTAAAAATTATCATATTTTCAAATGTTATAACCTTGAAAATATGATAAAAAATAATAAAAATAATTTTTTTTATTTCATTTTTTAAATATAGCCTATAGAACAATAATGCCTCCTTACATAAATCAGTAAGCTCATAAACCCTAAAACCACTAAATACATAAACCCTTTAACATCTATATACTACTTAATGAATAATAAATCTCATTTTTTTGTCTATTTATTATAATTTTAAATATTCAATTTAATTATTTATAGTTTAATTTTTTACAAAAATTAATTACAAAATAAATTTCGAGCGAAACAAACATTATTTACATAATTGATTTTTAATAAAAAAAATATAAGTTAATAAAAAGAAGGAAAAATTTAAAAATTAAATATTATTATTTAGTAATATATTTTGATTTTATTTTGAATCATTTTGGGTCATGTAAATATATTTTAAGTAAAATTTATATTTTTATTAATAGTTTATTAATTTAATTTTTGATCATTATTCAAATATCTATCATTAAAATTGTTTATATTTAATTTATATGATATATAATCAGTAAGATTTATATAATTATACATTTTATTCACATTTAAAAAAATTTTAAAAATTATCTTATTTTCAAAGGTTATAACCTTTGAAAATCCAAAAAAAATCTAAAAATTTTTTTTTATTTTTTTTATTTAAATAAAACCTATAAACCACAAAATGTCTAAAAACATAAATTGTTAAATGCCTAAACAACAAAACTCCTAAATAATCAAAACAATAAACTGGTATACCATTTATAATAAATCACAAATTTCATTTTAATTTGTATTATTTATAATTTTCAATATTCATTTTAAATATTTAACCGTTTATTTTATATAGAAAAGTTAATTACAAATTAAATTTTCAGTGGACAGATCTAATTTAAATTAAACTAGTATACCCTAAATAATAAATAATATATCTTAATATTATTGTGTTCATTATAATTTAAAATATTCATTCTAATTAGTCATTTGTTTATTTTTATATAAATATTAATTACAAAATAAATTATGAGTTAGATAGATATAATTTATATAAATTATTTTAAATCCAAAAAGTATAGATAAACTTTTTAAAAGAAAAAAAATTTTCAAATCAAAATATTATTATTTACTAATACATTTTCCTTTGCTTTTGAATCATTTTAGGTTTTCATATTATATTTTAAGTAATAAGAATCATATTCATTATAGATATTTAATTTATTTTTTTAGATTTATTAGAATATCTATCAATAAAAATGATTATATTGAATTTATATTATATATAATTATTATGATTATTATAAATAAATATTGTATTCGCTCTTTAAAAAAATTTTGAAATTATTATATTTTCAAAGGTTATAATCTTAAAAATATGAGAAAAAATAATAAAAATAAATTTTTTGTTATTTCATTTTTTAAATAAAGCCTATAGACCATTAAATGCATGCTTACTTAAATCAGTAAGCTAATAAACCCCGAAACCCCTAAATACATAAACCTTTTAACATCTATATACTACGTAATGAATAATAAATCACATTTTTATGTCTATATATAATATTTTTAAATATTCAATTTAATTATTTATAGTTTAATTTTTTACAAAAATTAATTACAAAATAAATTTTGAGTGAGACAAATAGTATTTAAATAATTGATTTTTTTTAAAAAAATATAAGCTTATAAAAAGAAGGAAAAATTTAAAAATTAAATATTATTATTTAGTAATATATTTTGATTTGATTTTGAATCATTTTGCATCATGTAAATATATTTTGATTAAAATTTATAATTTTATAAATAGCTTATTAATTTAATTTTTGATCATTATCATAATTTCTATCATTAAAATTGTTTATATTGAATTTATTTCATATATAATCAGTAAGATTAATATAATTTTACATGGTCTTCACATTTCAAAAATTTTAAAAATTATCAAATTTTCAAAGGTTATAACCTTTGAAAATTAAAAAAAAATCTAAGAAAAAATTTTCTTATTTTTATTATTTAAGTAAAATCTATAAACCACATATGCCTAAAAACATAAATTGCTAAACTCCTAAACAAAAAACTCCTAAATAATCAAACCAATAAACTGGTATTTCATATATAATAAATCACAAATCTGATTTAAATTTGTATTCATTATAATTTTAAATTTTCAATTTAATTATTTATTAGTTTATTTTTTATAGAAATGTTAATTAGAAAGTAAATAATGAGTGAGACAAATATAATTTTAATAATTTATTTTTTATTCAAAAAAATATATAAGCTCATAAAAAGAAGTAAAAATTTAAAAACAAAAAATTATTATTTAGTAATATATTTTAATTTGATTTTCAATCATTGTATATAGGTTTTTAAATTATATTTTAATAAATATCAATCTAATTAATATTAGTTTATTAATTTATTTTTTGATTTTTATTATAATATCTATCAATAAAATTACTTATATTGAATTTTAATGTTTTATAATTATTAATATTATTATAATTAAATATTATTTTTACTTTTGAAAAAAAAAATTAAAATTATTTTATTTTCAAAGGTTATAACCCAAAAAATGATAAAAAATCTCATAAATAATTTTTTATATTTTTATTATTTAAATAAAAACTATAAATCACTAAATACCTAAACATTTAAATCTATAGACTACTAAACCCCAAAACCCCTTAAATACTGAAAGCATTAAACCTATATAACCTATCTAATAAAAGATAACTAAAATATCTATCAATAGTTTATTAATTAATCTCTATCTTATTATTAATAATTTATTAATTTAATTATTGATCATTATTAATATATCTATCAATAAAATTGGTTATATTGAATTTATATGATATATAATTATTAATATTAATATAACTAAAGATTGTATTCACATTTCAAAAATTTTAAATATTATTATATTATCAAAGGTTATAACCTATTAAAATAAGAAAAAATTACTACAATTTTTTTTGTTATTTTATTGTTTAAATAATACATATAAACCACTATGTGCCTAAAAACATAAATCAATAAATACATATACGACAAAACCTATAAATACTTAAACCATTAAACTAGTATCCATTAATAATAAATCATAAATATCATTTAAATTTGTATTCAGTATAATTTTTAATTTTTATTTTAATTATTTATCAGTTTATTTTTATAGAAATATTAATTACAAATTAAATTATCAGTGAGACAGATCTAATTTAAATTAAACAAGTATACCCTAAATAATAAATAATAAATCTCAATATTATTATTTTCATTATAATTTAAAATATTCATTTTAATTAGTTAATTGTTTATTTTTATATAAATATTAATTACAAAAAAAATTATGAGTTAGATAGATATAATTTATATAAATTATTTTTCATCAAAAAAATATAGATAAACTTTTTAAAAAAAAATTTAAAACAAATAATTATTATTTAGTAATACATTTTCCTTTGCTTTTGAATCAATTTAGGTTTTCATATTATATTTTAAGTAATATGAATCTAAATCATTATAGATTTTTAATTTATTTTTTTTGATTTATCAGAATATCTATCAATAAAATTGATTATATTGAATTTATATTATATTTAATTATTATGATTATTATATATAAATATTGTATTCACTCTTTAAAAAAATTTAAAAATTATTATATTTTCAAGGATTATAACCTTGAAAATATGAGAAAACATAATTAAAATAAATTTTTTGTAAATTCATTTTTTAAATAAAGCATATAGACCATTAAATGTCTGCATACTTAAATCAGTTAGCTCATAAACCCTGAAACTCTTAAATACATAAACCCTTTAACATCTATATACTACTTAATGAATAATAAATCTCATTTTTAGTCTATTTATTATAATTTTAAATATTCAATTTAATTATTTATAGTTTAATTTTTAAGAAAATTAATTACAAAATAGATTTCTAGCGAGACAAACATTATTTAAATAATTGATTTTTAATAAAAAAAATATGAGCTATTAAAAAGAATAAAAATTTTAAAAATTAAATATTATTATTTAGTAATATATTTTGATTTTATTTTGAATCATTTTGCGTCATGTAAATATATTTTAAGTAAAATTTATATTTTTATTAATAGTTTATAAATTTAATTTTTGATCATTATTATAATATCTATAATTAAAATTGTTTATATTGAATTTATATGATATATAATTAGTAAGATTAATATAATTATACATGGTATTCACATTTCAAAAAATTTTAAAAATTATCTTATTTTCAAAGGTTATAACCTTTGAAAATCAAAAAAAATCGAAAAAAAATATTTTTTATTTTTTTTATTTAAATAAAACCTATAAACCACAAAATGCTATAAAACATAAATTGCTAAACTCCTAAACAACAAAACTCCTAAATAATCAAACCAAATAACCGGTATACCATTTATAATAAATCACAAATTTCATCTTAATTTGTATTCATTATAATTTTAAATATTCATTTTAATTATTTATTAGTTTATATTTATAGAAATGTTAATTACAAAATAAATAATGAGTGAGACAAATATAATTTTAATAATTTATTTTTAATCAAAAAAAATATAACCTTAAAAAATAAGTAAAAATTTTAAAAAAAAATTATTATTTAGTAATATATTTTACACTGATTTTGAATCAGTGTATATAGGTTTTGAAATTATATTTTAATTTCTATCAATCTTATTCATAATAGTTTATTAATTTATTTTTTGATTATTAATATAATATCTATCAATAAAATTACTTATATTGAATTTTAATGTTTTATAATTATTAAAATTATTATAGCTAAATATTATATTTACATTTGAAAAAATATTTAAAAATTATTATATTTTCAAAGGTTATAACTTTCAAAAATGATAAAAAATCACAAAAATAATTTTTTTATAATTTTATTTTTTAAATAAAACTTATAAACCACTAAATAACTAAACCTTTAAATCTATAGACTCCTAAACCCCAAAACCCCCTAAATACTTAAAGCATTAAACCTATATAATCTATATAATAAATGATAATTAAAATATCTATCAATAGTTTATTAATTAATATCTATCTTATTATTAATAATTTATTAATTTAATTTTTGATTATTATTGATATATCTATCAATAAAATTGTTTATATTGAATTTATATGATATATAATTTTTAATATTATTATAACTAAATATTATATTCACATTTCAAAAAATTTTAAATATTATTATATTTTCAAAGGTTATAACCTAAGAAAATGAGAAAAAAGTACAAATTTTTTTTTGTTATTTAATTATTTAAATAATACCTATAAACCACAAAATGCATAAAAACATAAATCACTAAACTCCTAAATGACAAAACCTCTAAATACTTAAAATATTAAACTAGTATGCATTAATAATAAATCATAAATATCATTTAAATTTGTATTAAGTATTATTTTTAATTTTATTTTAATTATTTATTTGTTTATTTTTATAGAAATATTAATTACAAATTAAATTTTCATTGGACAGATCTAATTTAAATTTAACGAGTATACCCGAAATAATAAATAATAAATCTCAATATTATTGTTTTCATTATAATTTAAATTATTCATTTTAATTAGTCATTTGATTATTTTTATATAAATATTAATTACAAAATAAATTATGAGTTAGATAGATATAATTTATATAAATTATTTTTAATCCAAAAAGTATAGATAAACTTTTTAAAAGAAAAAAAATTTTCAAATCAAATAATTATTATTTAGTAATACATTTTCCTTTGCTTTTAAATCATTTTAGATTTTCATATTATATTTTAAGTAATATGAATCATATTCATTATAGATTTTTAATTAATTTTTTTGGATTTATTAGAATATCTATCAATAAAATCGATTATATTGAATTTATATTATATATAATTATTATGATTATTATAAATAAATATTGTATTCACTCTTTAAAAAAATTTGAAATTATTATATTTTTAAAGGTTATAACCTTAAAAATATGAGAAAAAATAATAAAAATAAATTTTTTGTTATTTCATTTTTGAAATAAAGCCTATAGACCATTAAATACCTGCTTACTTAAATCAGTAAGCTAATAAACCCCGAAACCCCTAAATACATAAACCTTTTTACATCTATATACTACTTAATGAATAATAAATCTCATTTTTATGTCTATTTATTATAATTTTAAATATTCTATTTAATTATTTATAGTTTAATTTTTTACAAAAATTATTTACAAAATAAATTTCGAGTAGGACAATCATTATTTAAATAATTGATTTTTAATAAAAAAAAATATAACCTTATAAAAAGAAGGAAAAATTTAAAAATTAATAATTATTATTTAGTAATATATTTTGATTTTATTTTGAATCATTTTGCGTCATGTAAATATATTTTAATTAAAATTTATATTTTTATTTAAATATCTTATTAATTTAATTTTTGATCATTATTATAATATCTATCATTAAAATTGTTTATATTGAATTTATATGATATATAATTAGTAAGATTAATATAATTATACATTGTATTCACACTTTCAAAAAATTATAAAAATTATCATATTTTCAAAGCTTATAACATTTGAAAATCAGAATAATTTTTTTAAAAAAAATTTTATTTTTATTATTTAAGTAAAATATATAAACCACAATATGCCGAAAAACATATATTGCTAAACTCTGAAACTAATAAACCGGTATTCCATATATAATAAATCACAAATCTCATTTTAATTTGTATTCATTATAATTTTAAATATTCATTTTAATTATTTATTAGTTTATTTTTTATTGAAATGTTAATTACAAAGTAAATAATGAGTGAGACCAATATAATTTTAATAATTTATTTTTTATTCAAAAAAAAATATAAGCTTATAAAAATAAGTATAAATTAAATGACAAAAAATTATTATTTAGTAATATATTTTACTTTGATTTTGAATCATTGTAAATAGGTTTTTTAATTATATTTTAATTACTATCAATCTTATTAATAATAGTTTATTAATTTATTTTTTGATCATAATTATAATATCTATCAATAAAATTACTTATATTGAATTTTAATGTTTTATAATTATTAAGATTTTTATAACTAAATTTATTTTTTCTTTTAAAAAAAATTTAAAAATTATTATATTTTCAAAGGTTATAACCTTCAAAAATGATAAAAAATCAAAAAAAATAATTTTTTTATAATTTTATTATTTAAATAAAAATTAAATATCACTAAATACCTAAACATTTAAATCTATAGACTCCTAAACCCAAAAAGTCCCTAAATACATAAAGCATTAAAACTATATAAACAATAAAATAAAGGATAATATAATATCTTTCAAAAGTTTATTAATTAATCTCTATCTTATTATTAATAGTTTATTAATTTAATTTTTGATCATTATTAATATATCTATCAATAAAATTGTTTATATTGTATTTATATGCTATAAATTATTAATATTAATATATAGAAAGATTGTATTCACAATTTAAAAATTTTAAGTTTTATTATATTATCAAAGGTTATAACCTATGAAAATGAGAAAAAATTACAACATTTTTTTTGTTATTTTATTTTTTAAATAATATATTTAAACCATAAAACTATTAAATCACTAAACACTAAACACTAAATCACTAAACACTAAATCACTAAACACTAAATCATTTAAAATTAATAAATCACTAAACACTAAATCGACAAAAGCTCTAAATACATAAACCATTAAACTAGTATACATTAATAATAAATCATAAAAATCATTTAAATTTGTATTCAGTATAATTTTAAATTTTTATTTTAATTATTTATCAGTTTATATTTATAGAAATTTTAATTATAAATTAAATTATCAGTGAGACAGATCTAATTAATATTAAACCAGTATACACTAAATAATAAATAATAAATATTAATATTATTGTTTTCATTATAAGTAAATATATTAATTTTAATTAGTTATTTGTTTATTTTTATATAAATATTAATTACAAAATAAATTATGAGTTTGATAGATATAATTTATATAAATTATTTTTCATCAAAAAAATATAGATAAACTTTTTAAAAGAAAAAAAAAATTTAAAACAAATAATTATTATTTGGTAAAACATTTTTCTTTGATTTTGAATCATTTTAGGTTTTCTAATTATATTTTAAGTAATATGAATCTTATTCATTGTAGATTTTTAATTTATTTTTTGTGAATTATTAGAATATCTATCAATAAAATTGTTTATATTTTTATTTATATTATATATAATTATTATGATTATTATAAATAAATATTGTATTCACTCTTGAAAAAATTTTAAAAATTATCATATTTTCAATGGTTATAACCTTAAAAATATGATAAAAAATAATAAAAATAAATTTTTTTATTTCATTTTTTAAATAATGCCTATAGACCAATAATGCCTCTTTACTTAAATCAGTAAGCTCATAAACCGCGAAACCCCTAAATACATAAACCTTTTAACATCTATATACTACTTAATGAAAAAAAAATCTCAATTTTATGTCTATTTATAATAATTTTAAATATTTAATTTAATTATTTATAGTTTAATTTTTTACAAAAATTAATAACAAAATAAATTCCGAGTTAGACAAACATTATTTAAATAATTGATTTTTAATAAAAAAAATATAAGCTTATAAAAAGAAAAAAAATTTTAAAAATTAAATATTATTAATTAGTAATATATTTTGATTTGATTTTGAATCATTTTGCGTCATGTAAATATATTTTAATTAAAATTTATATTTTTATTAATAGTTTATTAATTTAATTTTTGATCAGTATTATAATATTTATCATTAAAATTGTTAATATTTAATTTATATGATATATAATCAGTATGATTAATATAATTATACATGGTATTCACATTTAAAAAAATTTTAAAAATTATCTTATCTTCAAAGTTATAACCTTTGAAGATCCGAAAAAATCTAAAAAAAAAATTTTTTATTTTTTTTTTAGATAAATCCTATAAACCACAAAATGCCTAAAAACATAAATTGTTAAATTCCTAAACAACAAAACTCCTAAATAATCAAAACAATAAACCGATATACCATTTATAATAAATCACAAATTTCATTTTAATTTGTATTATTTATAATTTTAAATATTCATTTTAAATATTTATCAGTTTATTTTTTATAGAAATGTTAATTAAAAATTAAATTTTCAGTGGACAGATCTAATTTAAATTAAACCATTATACCCTAAATAATAAATAATAAATCTTAATATTATTGTTTTCATTATAATTTAAAATATTCATTTTAATTAGTCATTTGTTTATTTTTATATAAATATTAATTACAAAATAAATTATGAGTTAGATAGATATAATTTATATAAATTATTTTTAATCGAAAAAGTATAGATAAACTTTTTAAAAGAAAAAAAATTTTCAAATCAAATAATTATTATTTACTAATATATTTACCTTTGCTTTTAAATCATTTTAGGTTTTCATAATATATTTTAAGTAATATGAATCATATTCATTATAGATTTTTAATTTATTTTTTTACATTTATTAGAATATCTATCAATAAAATTGATTATATTGAATTTATATGATATATAATTATTATGATTATAATAAATAAATATTGTATTCACTTTAGAAAAAAATCTAAAAATTATTAGATTTTCAATGGTTATTACCTTCAAAATATGATAAAAAATAATAAAAATAAATTTTTTGTTATTTCATTTTTTAAATAAAGTCTATAGACCTTTAAATGCCTACTTACTTAAATTAGTAAGCTAATAAACCCCGGGACCAATAAATATATTTTGATTAAAATTTATAATTTTATAAATAACTTATTAATTTAATTTTTGATAATTATCATAATTTCTATGATTAAAATTGTTTATATTGAATTTATTTGATATATAATCAGTAAGATTAATATAATTATACATGGTCTTACATTTCAAAAATTTTAAAAATTATCATATTTTCAAAGGTTATAACCTTTGAAAATCAAAAAAAAATCTAAGAAAAAATTTTCTTATTTTTATTATTTAAGTAAAATCTATAAACCACAATATGCCTAAAAACATAAATTGCTAAACTCCTAAACAAAAAACACCTAAATAATCAAACTAATAAACCTGTATTTCATATATAATAAATCACAATATGATTTTAATTTGTATTCATTATAGTTTTAAATATTCATTTTAATTATTTATTAGTTTATTATTTATAGAAATGTTAATTACAAAGTAAATAATGAGTGAGACAAATATAATTTTAATAATTTATTTTTTATTCAAAAAAAAATATAAGCTTATAAAAAGAAGTAAAAATTTAAAAACAAAAAATTATTATTTAGTAATATATCTTACTTTGTTTTGAATCATTGTATATAGGTTTTTAAATTATATTTTAATAACTATCAATCTTATTAATTATAGTTTATTAATTTATTTTTTGATCATTATTATAATATCTATCAATAAAATTACTTATATTGAATTTTAATGTTTTATAATTATTAATATTATTATAACTAAATATTATTTTTACTTTTGAAAAAAGATTTAAAAATTATTATATTTTCAAAGGTTATAACCTTCTAAAATGATAAAAAATCTCAAAAATAATTTTTTATATTTTTATTATTTAAAAAAAATTATAAATCACTAAATACTTAAACATTTAAATCTATAGACTCCTAATCCCCAAAACCCCCTAAATACATAAAGCATTAAACCTATATAACCTATATAATAAATCATAATTATAATATCTATAAATAGTTTATTAATTAATCTCTATCTTATTATTAATAGTTTATTAATTTAATTTTTGATCATTATTAATATATCAATCAATAAAATTGTTTAAATTGAATTTAAATGATATATATTATTAATATTAATATAACTAAAGATTTTATTCACATTTCAAAAAAATTTAAATATTATTATATTTTCAAAGGTGATAACCTATGAAAATGATAAAAAATTGCAAATTTTTTTTTGTTATTTTATTATTTAAATAATACCTATAAACCACTAAATGCCTAAAAACATAAAACACTAAACTTCTAAACGAAAAAACCTCTAAATACTTAAACCATTAAACTATTATATATTAATAATAAATCATAAATATCATTTAAATTTATATTCAGTATAATTTTTAATTTTTATTTTAATTATTTATCAGTTTATTTTTATAGAAATATTAATTACAAATTAAATTATCAGTGAGACAGATCTAATTTAAATTAAACCAGTATACCCTAAATAATAAATAATAAATCTCAATATTATTGTTTTCATTATAATTAAAATATTCATTTTAATTATTTATTTGTTTATTTTTATATAAATAATAATTACAAAATAAATTATGAGTTACATATAATTTATATAAATTATTTTTCATCAAAAAAATAAGATAAACTTTTTAAAAGAAAAAAAAATTTCAAAACAAATAATTATTATTTGGTAATATATTTTCCTTTGCTATTGAATCATTTTAGGTTTTCATATTATATTTTAAGTAATATGAATCTAAATCATCATATATTTTTAATTTATTTTTTTTAATTTATTAGAATATCTATTAATAAAATTGATTATATTGAATTTATATTATATTTAATTATTATGATAATTATAAATAAATATTGTATTCACACTTTAAAAAAATTTAAAAATTATCATATTTTCAAGGATTATAACCTTGAAAATATGAGAAAAAATAATAAAAATAAATTTTTGTTATTTCATTTTTTAAATAAAGTAGATAGACCATTAAATGCATGCTTACTAAAATCAGTAAGCTTATAAACACTAAAACCCGTAAATACATAAACCCTTTAACTACGACATAATGAATAATAAATCTCATTTTTTGTCTATTTATTATAATTTTAAATATTCAATTTAATTATTTATAGTTTAATTTTTTACAAAAATTAATTACTAAATAAATTTCGAGCGAGACAAACATTATTTAAATAATTGATTTTTAATAATAAAAACTATAAGCTTATAAATAAAGGAAAAATTTAAAAAATAAATATTATTATTTAGTAATATATTTTGATTTTATTTTGAATCATGTAAATTTCTTTTAATTAAAATTTATATTTTTATTAATAGTTTATTAATTTAATTTTTGATCATTATTATAATATCTATCATTAAAATTGTTTTTATTTAATTTATATGATATATAATCAGTAAGATTAATATAATTATACATGGTATTCACATTTTAAAAAATTTTAAAAATTATCTTATTTTCAAAGGTTATAACCTTTGAAAATCCTAAAAAATCTAAAAAAAAATTTTTTATTTTCTTTATTTAAATAAAACCTATAAACCACAAAATGCCTAAAAACATAAATTGCTAATTTCCTAAACAACAAAACTCCTAAGATAATCAAACCAATAAACCGGTATACCATTTATAATAAATCACAAATTTCATTTTAATTTGTATTCATTATAATTTAAATATTCATTTTAATTATTTAATAGTTTATTTTTTATAGAAATGTTAATTACAAAATAAATAATGAGTGAGACAAATATAATTTTAATAATTTATGTTTAATCAAAAAAAATATATAAGCTTATAAAAAGAAGTAAAAATTTAAAAACAAAAAATTATTATTTAGTAATATATTTCACTTTGATTTTGAATCATTGTATATAGGTTTTGAAATTATATTTTAATTGCTATCAATCTTATTAATAATAGTTTATTAATTTATTTTTTGATCATTATTATAATGTCTATAAATAAAATTACTTATACTGAATTTTAATGTTTATAATTATTAAGATTATTATAACTAAAATTATATTTACTTTTGAAAAAAATTTAAAAATTAATATATTTTGCAAAGGGTATAACCTTCAAAAATGATAAAAAATCACAAAAATAATTTTTTTATAATTTTATTATTTAAATAAAACTTATATACCACTAAATACCTAAACATTTAAATCTATAGACTCCTAAACCCAAAACCCCCTAAATACTGAAAGCATTAAACCTATATAACCTATATAATAAAAGATAACTATAATATCTATCAATAGTTTATTAATTAATCTGTATCTTATTATTAATAGTTTATTAATTTAATTTTTGATCATTATTAATATATCTATCAATAAAATTGTTTATATTGAATTTATATGATATATAATTATTAATATTAATATAACTAAAGATTGTATTCACAATTCAAAAATTTTAATGTTTTATTATATTATCAAAGGTTATAACCTATGAAAATGAGATAAAATTACAACATTTTTTTTGTTATTTTATTTTTTAAATAATATATATGAACCATAAAAATCATTTAAATTTGTATTCTTAGTAAATTTTTAATTTTTTTAAATTATTGTATTATTGATTTTATAGAAATATTAATTACAAATTATTATCATGAGATAGTCTATTTAAATTAACCTAGTTAACATTAAATTAAATATAATCATCAATATGTATTGTTTTTCATTATAATTTAAAATATTCATTTATTATTTATTTGTTTATAGATTTTTAATAACATATTAATTACCAATAAATATGAGTTAGATATAAAAAAAAAAAAAAATTATATAAATTATTTTCATCAAAAAATATAGATAAACTTTTTTAAGAAAAAGCAAATTGAAAACAAATAATATTATTTAGTA